>ARYC01016987.1:0-17090 GCA_000711775.1 Oxytricha trifallax
GGCTTCAATGAAATTAAAAGGTCATAAAAGAGATTTAGCTTCAGAAAACTTTAATTCCATAAATCTCTCGAATTCTAGAAAAAACCCCTACATTCTGTCAATTAGCAGAGAATATTAAATGAAGATTTATAGACTTAAGACAACCTATCACATCCTGAGAGAAAAAGAGTGAGAAAGCCTTAATATATAAACGCAAAATTCCCTGAATTGATTGACAAAGCAAAATTAATTCTACCTCATCATAGCTATGATATAAGCAAGATTCTAGAAATGGAAGAACTCAAACCTTTAATTGGATCACAGGATCTATCCAGGTATTTAAGTAAATTTATCCTCAATAAAACTACTAAGAATCAAACGAAATTGGTCAAAGACAAGAGCCTTGGAAAAACTTCTTTAACTAAACATTTGATTAATAATCAAACAGACTTCATTGAAGTTGGTATGCCGCACTTTCCTGGGGAAGACCTTAAGCCAGTCCAAAATGATACTCTAAATTCTTAGGTAAATTATGGCGCCAAGATCCAATCTGAAATAACTTCTATATACATAAGAGAATATATGATACTTAAGCCTTAAGGAAGACAAGACTTTATTCATAAAATCTTCAATAGGAACAGCTAAAGTTTAATGGAATTTCTTTAAAATTTAAAAACTGCTTGTTCAGAAAATTTATATGAGAACATGTTCAGGCTGATTTATGAGCTGAATATGAGTTCAACTGTGAATCTCTCAATAAAGACAAGGCTCTTTGTTTCCTCACTGCTCTATTACAATCACGAAATTATCGAAATTGGGTAAGACCTTTTAAAGAGCTCCATGTTATTGCTTGCTCAAAGACCAAATACTGAGCAAGCTCTCGGGCTGTCAAACTATATTTTCATTAATGGGCCTCAATGCCTGGAAAAGCTCTAAGAAGAAGTATTTCAATTGGACAAGAGCAACATCGGAATCATTCCTCTTATGATTGGGACGTTTTAGCTATTCAAAATTGACTCACAGGCTGTGAGATTGCTGCCTAATACACTTTTATGCTTGAATAAAGCTTTTATTCAAATACTAAAGGAGGACCAGGGCCTAAGACTAATTCGTCATGTGCCAATCAACGTAGTTGGGGACTTTATCTAGATATGCACTCTTTAAACTTCTCCTTCTTTCTAAAAACTTGATAAGTTTATAAACACAATGAGCAAGATCTTTATACAAAAATGGGATTGCATTGATTAAGAAGACTTTACTTTTTTCTTGTAATCAATTTCTCTTGAGCTAAAGTAGCGCAATCCACTTTGGGTGAACAAGATCGATAAGATTTCTGAGCTTAGTAAAAACTTGGATTTTATTCAACAGGAAAAAGGAATAAGATGCAGGAGAGATATCATAATAGATTGCCTTAAAGAAGATTTTACAAAGCTTAATTAGCTTATGCATACACCAAATAAAGCAAGTGACTTTAATGAGTAGGAGCTCAAGTAGATATTAAATAAGTTTAGGAAATTAAACTCAGACTCTGAATAAGTTTAAGACTTTTGTTAAAAAATGTAATTGCAAGCTTTCAACGAATCCAAATAGCTCAAATTATTTTAGTAGCAAATGGGATTTTCATTTCTGTCACTTTAAAAGCTTTGCTTGAATTTTCTAATGTGGTAGAACTAAAAGTTTACTTTCATTAATTTTGGGTGGGAAACGGAAAGACTCTTTTATGCTCTACCTACGCAATACTATTAGCTTAGCAGTACAAAGAGCCTGTATTCGTCATTGGAAAGAATGAGCATCTTGTTTTGAGGGATGAGAAAAACTTTGAGAAGCTCATCATAAGCTCATCTCTAAATGTTAACGTCAATTAATACAGCTCTTTACCAGGTGTCTATTACCTCACTTAGAAGGTGCTTGAAAACGTTTCGGCGAATTAAGACTTTAAGGATATTTGGAAAAATTCGTTTGTAATTATAGATGAATATGATTGGATCTTGCTAGAAGGGTGCGTTAATCAAATTGGAGATCTGCTTGATTTAATTTCTACTGCCAAGGGGATAGTTGGATTCACTGGTTCCGTTATTTCATAAAAAGAACTGAGCTGCCTTAAAAGTAGCATTTGATGCGCAGGAAACTGTGTTTCCAAAGTTAAGCTGCTTGATGGGTGATAAGAGAATCAAACTCCAACAGGAACTGGTTTCATCAAATTAAGTAGATTATTGCAAGAGAATATACGAAACCTGCCTCAAATATTGTAAGCTCACCCATGTTTTGATAGTCGCTCAACAGTCTTACACAATTATCGAGAATTACTTTAAAAAGTTTGCCTACATTCCTTTCCATTCTATGAAAAATGTCAAAGGCCCTAAACTTGAGGTTTAGTTTGAATAATAATTTTCTCAAAAGAAAATTGAAGGGTAATTCGGAGTGTTTCTCATGAATGAGCAACAAGGAAGAGGGACTGATTTCAAAACTTCTCATGAAATCGAGTTTAATGGAGGCTTATTATTGATAGTTGGTGATGTGTTTTCAAGCAGGTCGCTTGATAAGACTAAATAAGAAAGACACATATTAGTAAATAATATACAAGAAAGGTTGCAAGGAAGTAGAATAAGTCGTCAAATTTCAATAGTAAGTCATGGAAAACTAAACACATCTAAAACTGGGAGCGCTTTAAACATATCTTGGTATTTAGAAGAAGAGCTAATAAAAATTGTTGCAAGATACTAAAAGCTCATCAATGGAGGGTAAGGTAGATAATGATATCTCAATAAATGCTAACGAAGTGAGTGAACAATCGTTTTAGAATCAAGTCAGCTCCACTCAAAATATAATTAATTCACAAAACAGCTAAAATGAAATAGCTAACTTAAAAGATTAAAGTTGCTAGTAGTAATCTTAAAGTAGCTAAACTACATTATAAGAATAACCCAAACTTTTGAACGTTCTTAGCGATGCACCAATTTCAGAACAACATGTCACACTTAATGAAAATAAAAAGAATTTGAAGGCTGATTTCAGGTAAAAAGTGTAAAAAAAGAATGAGAAGGAACTGATAGGAATAACAAACAAGAGATAGAAAAAGCTAGAATAAAAGGTCAGTGCATAGACAGAGAAAATGAGTAAAACAGCTCAATAAGTTGTTGACAATTCTATTAACCAAAATGGGGGGAACCTTTCTAAGAAGTAATTAAGCAAAAACGAGTAGGGAGAATAAAATTCTTCCTTGAAAACTGACTCTATAGTTGGATAGAGTAGATATGGTCGAAACATCATGAGAAGAGCCGTGACATCCCAAAGTTAAGTAGAAAAAACAAAAAAGAGATAGAAATAATCCATCATCCAATGATAGCAATTATTGAGGATCGTGAATGACTGAGGAAATTTGACAACAAATAATTTTAATCTAAAGGATGTTAAATTAAATTTAAAGCTTAAATGGCGAAAAATCATTTTACGGATTCTGTCTCAAATCATATTTTAATTATTCTGCTCGTTTAGTAGTCTTCCCCCATCATCAATCACTCCACTCTCGTGCAAGGAATGAACTAACTCTTTGTAATTTAAGAGTTCATCAATTTGCCCTCTCATTCCATTCAACTCATCTCTCATTCTTTTGTTTTCCTATAAATATTTCTATTTGCTTCCCTTAAGTGCAAATTCCTCTCCTTTAACTTCCTCCACTTCATTCATTATACGTTTTCTTTAAGAACTTTGCTTTATCAAATGAGCGGATCGGCCTTTTTGTACTAAAAGACTATTAATTTTTATTTTTCTTACCACTGTAGGATAGAGAACTTTGCAGAGCTTGAGCAAACTCTGGCTTCATGTGCACAATAAGGTTCTATGTCTAATCAAGTCATTCTCTTCTTTTCAATTTCGCCTCGTAAATCATTTAGTTTACCCCATCTTTGTCCAATGAGAGCAGAATGTCGCATATCCATTTTTTATCCAAATGGAGCCAATCACTTTGGTCTGGGAGGTAGATTAATAAAGATGGCTTCTTCTTTGCATAATCTAAGAAGTCTTCAGCGGTGAGGCCCTCAATTTAGGGCACAGCTGCAACAACCATCTGATCTCTTGAGATACTAAAATCTAAGAACCTACCTAATCTTACCTCTTTTTCTCCGTTTAAAATGGCCTTGAAAAAGTAAACATTTGAACATGTTAACCTTGGTAAATAAGCTCCACACTCTTGCGTCAAGAAGTCGTATAACTCCTTTTTGTTTCCAATCTTCTCTCTTACTTAGTGCACGTTGACTTCTTATAATCTTTGTTGCATTATTAAGTTATTACTAAAACTCTAAATAATAATTCACTGATTCCTCTAATTAATAATCACTGAAATTTTTGTAGTCTAATTCCATCTAAATATAAATCAATAAATATGAAGTATAATATTTAATAGAATAATTATTCTATATAGAGAAAAGATTTGAGTCCCTAGTTTTTTCTTGTTAGTGCTAGAACAATTCTCATAAAATGGAGCGTTTAAAGCAAAGTGATATCAGGAATTTTTACAAACATAACACTGATAATTCAAGTTAAGACTCCTATGAGTCTGATGAATCGGCTGAGGAAAATAAATAGAATTAATCAAGCTTAATCATAAAACTTAATTACATTTCCACGTAACTTATTTAAGCTTCCAAACCACTGGAGGAGCCAATATAGATAGTGGAACTTCAGCTAAATGAAAATAATAGAATAGAAAAGTGGCTTTTAGAGGTATCTAGTCAAAAAGATTATTCAAATTAAATTATTGATCCATTGACACAATTTGAATCAATAAAATAAAGCTAAACGATTGAGGAGTATTTTTCCTGAGAGTTAATAACTGACTACCTTGAAAAAGCATGTATGTTACATTTCAGGCAATAATTGAATTAGGATGAGGACAACGAATCTAAGATTTAAATTGAAGCTTATCGAAGTAAGTTTTCCATTAGTTTAAAGAATAATGTGAGAGTGTTTCTTCTATTAATGGAAAAGAAGAATTGCATCTCTAGCTTTCATAGTTACAAAACACAAAAGTTTAATAAAACAAAAGAAAGAGAGAACTAAAAGCAATTAAGTCTTAAAAGTTGGAAAGTAGAATATATAGTTTGTATGAAAACTTTAATGTTAGCAAGCAAGCCTTAACTAGGAGATTTAAAGTTTCCTATTACAGAGTTAATTAGATAATTCAGAAATTTGAGAAATCAAGATCTACACCAAGTTACGAAAATCGATAGTCTTAAGAGTACAAGCTTAGTGGAGTTGCATTACTCATTTCTAAGATAGTTTAACAGCATTAAGGGCTTGTATCGCTTTAAAAAATTAGTAGCCTATTGAAATCATCTTTTGATGTGAATCAAAGCATTTCATAAATACGCATAATCTTGAGGAAACACCTTCGCTATAGTTTTAAAAAGATTTACTATTTAGATAAGCATTCCTCTAAATACAGATAAAAAAACCTCAGATGACTAGCTGCTGCAAATTATATTTAGTTACTGTTCGATCAAAAGATTATAATAAATGTAGATGAAAGCAGTATCTAAGACAACAATCCGCTCACAAAGGTTGGGGGCCTGCTGGTCAGCAGAGTTTCTCAACTTTAAAGCGACGTGTAAGCAAGCTCAATATAATTGCTGCGGCATTTAGCGATGGTCAGATGCATTTCACAGTAAACTCAGGAAGAAACAATAGTTTGAGCTTTTATAACTTCATTCTCAAACTTTGCTGCCTGCATGAAAAATAAGATCAAAGTTGGCGAGAGAAGTTCATTGTGTAGATTGACAATGCTACATATCACAAAGCACATTTGTCAGAGAAAAGTTCAAACTTCTTTAAATTCCAATTGTTTTTCTAGGCCCTTATTAGTTTAATTTAGCTCCTGTGGAAAAAGTTTTCGCACATATCAAAAGTATCTACTATGATTCAAAATATTTTAATATTGCTAAAATACGTAAAAATAGGAAATTATAGAAATAAATTAAATATTCAATTATGACCAAATAATAGGAACCATTGTGTTAATCGAAAGTGTACTACTACAAAATTTGCTGATTTTAGTGTTCAACATCATAATATAAACCCCAAATTTTTCTTGAACAACCAAGTACTTGATTTCGATGTTTGGCAAGATTTCGATGATTTACATGGTCGTTTGACACCGTCAATTGGCGTCGATCGGGCATGGTCACTTCATGTCGATTCGTCGTCGATAGGCTTGAGTTGAGGCCAATTAGCAATCTAATCTCATCTTCTAGATCCTAAAATCTATTGCTCCATTCTTGATCCATCGGTGCCATCATTGGTAACTCAAGCTAGATTTTTTTTTTTTTTTTTTTTTTTTTTTTTTTTTTTTTTTTTTTCTTTTTTTTTGGACCATCGTTGGTGTATTGGTTGAATTGACCTCTGCAATGCGCGAAGGTGAGAGAGGTTTTGTTAGTTTGGTGATTGATTAGTTTAAACTTAAACTTAAAAGCGTGATATAAAATAGGGAAGTTTTAATCAATTAATTTAACTGTTCAACTGCTATTGATGCTTGTCTTGTTGGTGCCAGAGCACCTGCGACTCCACTCATCGTCATTGATGGTTGACTCAAACGAACCCATGTCTAATGGTATGCACCATTGCTTGACGCTGAAGGCCCAGAGCTTGTTGACATCACTCTTGGTCATGGCCTTCAATATCTGGGAGAGTCTTTTAACCAAGTGAATCCTATAGGAAGTTATGATTACTACGCTTACTTGCTGTCTGCCTGCTCCTGCCTGAGGTGCCTCTTGATGTATGAGAACAGCTGCTCGATAGGGTTTAGCCATGGTGAGTACTCGGCATTGAATAGCACTGTCACCTTCAACTTCCTGGCAGTCTCCAACACTTCAGAGTACTTGTGAATGACTGCGTTGTCCATGAGCAGCACGATCTTCTTCAGGCCAAAGTCCTTGTCAGTGCGCAACTGGCGCAGGGTGTGGTAGAGGAAGTTCTCGAACAGCACGGCATCGAAGGCTCCCTCAATGACTTGGCTGGAGACAAGCTGGTCCTTAGTGATGGCTGCCACGAAGCTCATCGAGAACTGCTGCCTCTTGGTGGATTCCTTGGTGATTGAGAGATTCCTAGCCATGGTGCCATAATGCCCAACCTCTGGCTGACTTGCTGTCTGACTGCTGCAATGGGAGTATAATGTTGCAATGGTTGAGCATCGAGATTGCCAGAGTCTGCTATAGGTGCTTAGTCATTCAACTAGTTGGGTAGACATAACTTAGTATCAACTAAAGCAGAATAAAACCAAAGAGCTATAGCTTACTATCATACTCCTTCACTGTGACTTTACAACTACTCAATGCCTTGCTGGACAGCTGCAAGCGTCTGGGTGTAATGGCTGTCCAGTTGTCATGGCCTAATGCATTGACCACCTCACTGCCCTTACGCTGGGTTGACTGCAGCCGGAGGCTGGCCAGGTTCTGAACCAATGGAGTGAGAGTGGAAGCCGATTTCAGAGGGGTCTATGGTTGGCTTGAAGGCTTCTTAGAGGAGCTCTATATTCTGATCGCGTCGAAGCGCTTCTATAAGGATGAGTATTAAGCACTGCCCTCTGGGGCTTCCAAGATAGGTGACAGCTGAGTGTACTTATACTTATGACTGCAATTGACAGGGTGGCTGCAATGCTCTGCTCCCTGCTATCAAGGATATGCTGTTCCTGGGTGGAAGATTTCATGCGCAACTTTGCAAAGATAGATTTCGAGTTTGGCCTTGGGATCTTCGATGGAACAATTCCAGATCCAGTCACTAATCGTTCAGTATTACTAACATGGACCTCCAAACCCAAGTTGAAACCTTACCCATCTTGACAACCCCATCAGGAGCTGCTGACGACACTAAACTCAATCGGTTAGGCAACGATAGCAATACTCAACTGCTGGTTCCCAGAATTGCTTGGGTCTCAGATTTCCAAGTTCAGGTATCTTCATCATGAATTAAAACTTGGCTTTACAAAAGTGCGATATCTGATCCCCTCATTTGATCCTGCTATCTGACCCCAGCCAAAGTCGACATACCTGGTTCTCTGTTGGGGTAGCCAGCCAGCATCTCAGCATACTGTATGACATCGTCGGTAACGAGGACCTCGGTCTTGCCAACTGCAGGCGTCAAAGAGGAGTCGACCCCACGACTTTCCTTGTGAAGGCCAGCTGAATTGAAACTCCACTGCTTGGTTGGCAGGTAATCACTCCTAAAGTTGGACTCATCCACTGATATGATCACTGCATCCTCAAGAATAGCTGCGCAAGCAGTCTGGACACCCAAAGCCGCTTCTCATTGAATGATGGGTCTCTATACTTAGCGTTGGCGTTCTGGGCTTTGCCGAATCTCAAATGGAAACTTCCTTCAGTACTTTCAACAGAGTAGCAACGCAAGGCACTGTAAGGTTCTTGAATTCCTAATCTTTAATTTGCATTTCAAGCAGGCTATGATGCAGGCGCCAGCCAGTGACCTTGTAGATACCCTGCTGTTAGAGCACGATAGCAATCGCCTTCAGCAACAATGGGTTGCTCCGCGTACTCTTCCTCCCATTCTTCAGCTTTGGCTTCGGATTGAGCACTCGGTGCTCCACCTCCAACTTGAACTTCTCAATGGCCTTGTAAACAATCGTCGATCCACACCCATCTCAAGCGCAATGTCCTTGGGCTTCATACCCTACACCTTGTAGTGCTGTACTACAGAGATCTTCTTCAATGCCAGCTTCGCATCTCTGCGTTTGAGATAAGGGTTCTTTGATGATCAACTAGGCCTAGGAATACCGAGAGAATCGATACTCCCACCCTGCTCTTTCATGAAGGCTTGCAGACCCTACCACAGTTCATCACTCTGCTTGATCTACAGGTTCTTGGTCATCACATTAGGATTCCTCTATGATGAAGACTGCGATGGCTTTCTAATCATCCGAAGGTACTGCTCGAGGCCATAACACAGCTGGTCATCGGTTGCCAAACTTTCAACATCAACCAACGACGACACCGCTCACTCAACGTTCTCCAAGGGCAGTCGTATGATTTGCCCACCCAGTATGCCCATCGTCGACGGTGGAACCTGCCCATTGTTGAAGAGGGTGCCTGAAGTGTAAGTGAGCTTCACTGGTTTGGGGTTGGAGGGGAAGTTGGTGCCCAGCACCACTGGTGTCCACTTGAGCACAGTCTTCGACTATGGCTTCAGCGCACTCGTCTTGATCTCTTCAAACTGTTGATTACTAAGAAACCCATAGTTCAGAATTGATTTGGGGGCGAAAGAGGTCTATGATTACTAGCTCATAGAGGATGATTCATGCTAGATCTGATACTAGGATAACTTTTAAGTGCTGTTCCTTATTGGGGTTAACATATAATAGTACTTTAATGTTTAATAGTAAAATATAAGGGTCTCTAATAAGTCTAAACAAAACACCAATGCAAATCATTCTGAGACTACCAAAACAATATTTAAGCCGAATCTGATAGGATATTTATAATTTTAAATGAATCAGTTTGATTAACTTTTGCTTCCAACAGGAACTCTCTCATTCACCCACACGAACCTGGATATTCTTAAGTTCATCCATGAACAATCATTTGGAGACTTGTAAATTGAACGACTTCTTCACTACATCAAGATAAACTTTCATTGCAAGAACTCCAAGCAAAACTTCTCAGGTTCTCTCTCTGCCCTAGAGTTTCTTGCATCAGGAATTCCATTCAACGTGACATTGTTCATGAAGAAGCTGATCCAGTGCAAAGATGCCAGCCAGAATTTCAGGGAGCTATTCTACAGGCCATTCTTCACATTCGTCTTCAAGACTATTGACCCCTCCTCTCTCAACAACGTGATTCACTCTGAGTTTACTTTGGAAGACGGTAAAGTGTTCTGTGCTAAGATGAGTGAATGGCTTCGATAAATGCAGCATGACATCAAAATCGATGCAAATTCAAGCAATGGGAGCACCTTCTACACTGCAACATGCCAATCCTTTGAAGCTATGTACAACATGTCTGATCTTCCCAAACTTAAACAAGGGAAGATAAACAACTCCCTCGTCAACAGAGTCTTTAATCTATCTGGCCTTGAGTTAAAAGATGAACTAATGGAAGAATTCAAGAACAAGTTTGCCGATCCCTCACATGCTGATTTTATCAATGAGATCTAAAAACTTATCGAGGATTCTGACAAAGCTGAGAAAGATAGACTGAAAAAGATCAGACCTCTAAGTCTCAAGCTAACCCCTCACCTTCAAGCCCACCTCCGAAGAGTGGAAGTAAGAGCATCAATTCCTCGAAGAGTAAAACTCAAGTTAATGCTACTGGTGATGCTGCCAATGATTCTTCCAGCGATGATGTCAATGATGCAAAGCAGGGTCACTAAAGACAGAGCAACTTCTTCCACCAAAGAAACACTACCTCTTAGAAGAAGACCTCCTTCATGAAGAGTTTGGGGAACACATACTCCAGACCATACCAGGAACAGGCACACAAGCTATGGACCTAATCTGAGACTCCAGAGCAACTACAGAAGGAGCAGCATCCACAAAAATCATTCTGACTCTGAAGAAATGGAGTTTTACCCTGATAAGTCAAGGATGAACACCTCTTTCAGGTCGAACACTCCTATCAGCCAACACTTCAGCAGCTAGAAGAACCCCATCAAGTACAGACAATCTGATTGTGATCCTACTGAAGTCATGATGAGCTAAGGATACATCAAACCAGTCACATCAAAGGGGGACGACGCAGATTGGGAAGCTGAAGAATTTTAACTCGTAGATGACTACAAAAATCTCTGCAAGGAAACTATCCCCCAAAACCTCACAGATGAGGATTTCAAAGAAGGAGCTCAGCTACTAGCTGAAGATTTCAGAAAGGACTTCGAATAAGACAAGACATTGTCAAGTTTCTATCTTCTCAACTTCTACACAACAACGTTTGATGCTGGTCATGGAAACTCTACTGTCAACTTCTGCTATGCAAACAAGAGCCTGGTCAAGAAACAGAAAGCTGCTGTGCGATCATCATGCTTCTCTACTAATGCTCAAGACCAAATTTCGGTGTCTGAAGGATCACGATCAAGACTGGTCCCCAAGAAGAGAGATCAACGGGCTGACGCAGAAGATCTTTTGGAGGAATACAATCACAAATAATAAAAGAGAGATTCTTCCAGAGTCAACGCCCCAAACCAAAATCTAAACGGCGTGGAGGAGGAAGAGTAAAACTAAGAAATGCTAGTAGATGAACAGGGAAACCCCATCGATCCTGACAGTGCCCTACATCATACCATCCCAATGAGAAAGGAGCTGGACTACAATGCGAGAAGTGCAAATTCCAGTGCCAAGAAGGAACAGAGACCCAGAGAGAGAAATGCCTTTATGATCAGAAATGAAGACCATTACCTGTTCACTCGCTTATGGTGCGTGAAAGACCATTTTAAGGATTTGAGGAGCTCAGAGATCTTCTAACTCCCATACATGATTCAATAAGCCATCGATTGCTATAATTATGTTGCTGAGTACTTGGTAAAGGAACATTACGACTTCACTGGTTCTCCCTTTATTCTAAGCCCCCACTGCAGGCTTATGTTCTCCCCCTTCAAATACTTATGTAGTCCAGTATAAATTAAGTTTAGAGACTTCCAGTATAGAGACAATTACAATTCATTCAACCCAACAGTAAACTTCAGTTCTTTGGAAACTAGTCGAGCCCATTCAACACCCTATCTTGACTAAGTGATGTACCTTGCAAACGTGCTATGCGACGGCCTAATCTACGTTGAGAGGAGATCCTTTTGTATGCTGCTTTGTGCCCTCTTCAAAGCTACCCCAAAATTGTGGTGAACAATCTCTTCCTGAACCCCTTCAAATTCCCACTCCAAGAAGCCCTCAGCTGGTTGGTCTTTGATCAATCCTCTAAAGCCTACGATGTTAAACTGATAGGTTCGACTGATTACACTAACGAACACTTCTATGAATTGGCAAGCTTTACCCAGCAGTTCGCAAACAACAAAGACTCCTTTTCAAAAATCCTGCAAGATGGGGGTTCCATCATTGTAGAGTTAATCTTCAGATAGCTGTATACTTTCATCCCTCTATCAATCTTTAGCGTCATTCGGGAAAACTCCAACCATGAATTGGTTATCAAAAACAGTTTCAACAAGAAGGCAATCACTATACCCAAAACCTTTGAATCTAAAGATAGCCAACTGAAAGAGGCTTTCCAGATCTTAACAAAAGACTTTACTGATGATGGCTAGTTCTACACTGGAGTGAAGCAAGTGTTCGAGGTTCGCTTCTATTCCTGCTAGATAAAGGTTGAAATTCCCCAAAGCCCCTAAGGCTAGTATTAAGACTTCCAATACAGAGCCAGAGAGTTCTTTGTCAGATACTTTTCTATGTAAGTTTCTTTTAAATTTAACTTTCTTAAAGGTACTGCTTTACAAGCTTTTAAAGGGCTGTCATCGACTTGCAAAGGGGCATTGGGTACCTTCAGAACCAAGTGAAAAGGTTGACCTATGAGTACGATCCAGCAAATAGAAATTATGACCATCTCCCCACTTCACTGCGTGAATATTATATGACTACCAGTGATTTCACCGAGTCATTTGATTACGTAGTCATGGCTATAGGTCCATATGTTTATGACCTTGAACATCAAGTCGTTGATAAGTGCAGTAAGTTACAACATTTTAACCCTTATTTAGACTCGATCTTTTAATAATATGCAAAGGAGTGTCTACATTCAGATAGAGGATCTGTTTGTCCTTTAAGCTTGATAAACTGTATTTACTAAATGAATGGGCTCTATAATTTTGTTGTCAACGCCCCCAAAGAGTCTAATCTACATACAATGGGTAGAGAGGTGATAGATGGCCTAATTTAAATTACAAAGCTCGTGCATAAGACCATGACGGATTCTCTAAAGAGTAGAGAGAAGGAACGGTATGCATTTTACACCTCTACGTAAGTATTCTTCCCTGTCCGTGACCCTTCTTTAGATTCATGCAATAAAGCGATAAGGATTTCGAATTTAACCCAGACTCTCTTAACTGGGAGCTCCCCGAGGATCTTAAGATTGCAATAGGTATGGTTAAAAGTCTACCTGAGCATGTGAATACTGTACCTCCAAATAACTTCCTTTCAACTCAAAGGAGAACCATTGACTAAACAGTAGCTGAGCTCGCTATGACTTTGAGTCAAGCTGCAACCAGAAACTACTTGAATCTAACTGCCAGAGAGAAATCCCAAATTGAGCACTCACCATATCTTCTCTACTTTGAGGCCTTCAAGCACAGATTCTTCTTTATGTCTAGTGCAAAGCATGACCCTTCACAGTAAGTCTTATTGGTATTACACTACTATAGTAAAGTCATTATCCAACAAGATTCGTACTATTTGAACATGGTTACTCACCAAATCAGGCAGCCCGATACTGGTGAAAAGATCCAAGGAATCACAATCTCCAACATTATCCAGCAAAACAAACCCCGTCATATTTAATATGATCAAGTGATGCAAGACAGAGAGGCAAGCTTCATGTTTGATCAAGAGAACAGGGAGAGTTACTTGAGGTAAAGGGAAGCTGAAAGAATGGCGTAGTCACTTGGTGACCCCTCACAAGCACAATTTGGTTACAATTACCCTCCAGCTCCAAGTAATGTTCCCAATTTCAATCAGCTGATAAACTAAACACCTTACCCCCAACAATTGAACTACCAACAACAGTTTACATCACCAACTCCCAACCAGACTACCCAAAACCCCCTGCCTCAGCATCTAAGTCAAGCTTCTTATCACTAAACTATGAATTAATTCTAAAATGCTTAACAACCCTACCAAAACCGAACCATGTCATAAGCCAAGGACCTGGAAATGTTACACCTCCCTCCAACAATCTCATAGACCCCAATAACATCTTTGCTTACCAAAATGCTGTTTAACAGAGATAGGAAAGCCAGAAGAGGAAGAATGGGCGCTATAGATATGGCCAGTCTAGCAAGTTCCAATAACCTATGAAGAGTGCTCATGATACCATCGAATTCTTCAAGGCGAAGGCAGCACAAGAAAAGAAATTGGGAGCCCAGTAGCCAGCACAAGCTACTAATCAGCTGTAAATCTAAGTTGGAGACAGATCCCCCAGAAGTCAATCTGATTAAGGTAAGAGACTTAACCCCAACCAAAACCCCAGCATAGACTCACTGGAAGGCGAGTACCTACAATCACAATTTCAAGGTTCTTTGGGAGATCAAGCATTGCAAAATAATCTACAGAACATCCTCAGCAGCTAGGATTAGTAGCACTCCGATCAGGATAGGGTTGTACCTTCAAGCAATCCTCAGATGAGCAGCAATCAAATGCCACAATTCTCCCAGCAGCACTACCAAGGTCTCAGCCAATCAGGAATGTGCTACATCGGAGGATAACAGCATCAGAATAACCTCTTTGGTGGCATGGGCATGAGTTCAAATCCATATCTCTAGAAGTAGTCCTTCAAGGATCACTCCACCGATGCAACTCACCCAAGCCCAACCATTGGACCAGCAACCAAGCCTGCTAACAAGAAGGGAAACTCTAGTGGTAAACCTAATCCAATCGAAGTACGAAGCGACTCGGACGCTGAGAAGAGAAAGTCGAGAAAAGAATAAGAGGGAGCCACCAACAACTCTGCAAACAAACAAAAGCAGGCTGATCCTGGCAATAAAAGAGACTCTAAGTCAAAGTAGAAGAAGAAGGGGAAGAAGGAGAAGAAAGCAGCAAGAGATTCAAATGCAAGCGAACTGGCATCCTCTGCCCTTGCAAAGACTGAGAAATAAAGAGTAGAAGACCAAGAAGAGGCCATCGAGGAAGATGAGGACCTTTACTGAGCCATCTTTGTTAGAGACCCGTGAGTCCAAGTTGAAGCAGTCAACATGCAGTGAACGCTCATACCTTATGGGCAGCATGGATCAATAGACTAGCTTAAGTTTATTTTAGATTTGTTTAAGTTATTTTGTTTCATTAAGTTTTATTGTTCGTTTATATTTTTTGTCTTAACCCCCATTCAGAGTTAGTATAATGTCCATTAATAGCTTTCTATAATTCCCTTCTCATGCGCATCAACCCCTTTGCTTCACAGAGTGCGTTGAAATGCCTGAATTCCCTTCACACTACAACAGTGCTTTATAATCTAATTCCCCACTTATTAATTATTAGTAAATTAAAAACCAGCACGCACACATGGAACAGCTAAACTACAGAGACAAGCAGACAAACCACTCAGGCTGCAATTCGTCTACCAGCACAACACCCCCAACGCTTACCAGGTGCAGGTGTACAGGAAACGCAAGTATCTGCAGCAAGACGATGCTTTCCAGGTGGAGAACCATAAAGGCGACCTCTTCTGCAAGTGCGAGGAATTCAACATCAGTGTAAAGGCCGGAGCCGAGTTCAAACTTACAGAGACCTCCTCAAACAACGACCCAGTGAGAGTGCTCATCACTCCTGCCAATGGCGAGTCATACATGCTTTCTAGCAGTGCTTGATCTACAAGAGGCAGAGCAGCCAATGCTGGTGAGAGAGGAGGGGCACTTGAGAGCAGAGCCTTCAGATGATATAGAGTCTTTGATTTAATTTACGTTATTTAATACCTAATTCACTTCCCTAATTCACCACTATATACAATTATCTCGATGTAACCCATCGAATATTAATTTCACAACGCATATAAAACTTCAATTCACTGCTTCAATCGTCGTGATCTGCTGAGCTGATGTTGCTTCACTGCTGAAGCTATTAGCCGACTACTACTATGCGCTGGTAATGCTTACCATGTCTGCAATGGGGAAATGGAGGAGTATGATGGTTCTAGTAGTGTGGATGCTACAGTACTTACAACAACTTTTGAAACTTGACCATCGCACTCTGCGATTAGTGCTACATCCAGGCTACAATTGTAAGTATACCCCTATATCATTAACAGCATACAGAAGACTTGGATCTGCGTTGCAGATGAAGCAGCTGGTGTGAGCTGCTTGCCATCCTTGCTTCACCTACTGGTCAGTTGGCATTCTGCTTACTTGGTAAGTATAGCAACTTGATCCTCACTCAAATCCTAGCTTTTCTTGTAGAGGATCGGAGATAGGCCAGCAACTGTGGCGAAGCACTAATTGGCATGGTGAGTTTCTTGTGGAGGGAGGGCGGGCGGAGAAACGTGAAGTAGCACAAGTAAGTTGACAGCATTCCTTAACTTGCACAGAGTGCCAGGCAAAAGGGCGGAGGATGAGTGGGAGATAGAGCAGAATTACAGAGCTTGAGTGGAACTTTTCCAGAACCACAACTTACTTTTGGTTTAATTACAGGGTAAATCAAATCAATTATCAAAAACGAAAACATGTTTAAAAATTATAGGCCAAAGGGTTTTGGGTTTTGGGTCTTGCACATGCCAGCATCAAATTTCATTAAAACTAGAAAGTGTAAGTTCTAAGAATATTTTATAGAATATAGGCTTGAATAAAAAAACTAAACTAAGGGCAGCTACTATTTCAACTTTCAGAACAAACTTAAATCTTTAATACTTTTCGATAATCAAAATCAAAATCAAAAATCAACGATTCTAACAAATTAAGTAAAATCAAGCAATTATCTAAATCTTGCTTTAATTAGAGATAATGAGAATAAAATAATGCCAATTTAGGAAAGCTAGCCCTCGCCCAGCAATAAACTGAGCTCAGACCAGCTAGTATAAAGAATATAAGGAGAAGACAGACAATAAATCAACACCTAAAGTTGATGAATATAAAACTAATCACACTAATCCCTATGAGGTGGCCACTCTAACCCTAATATGCTGCTAATTCTGAATCTGCTCAAGTTGATCTAAAAAAGGTTTAATGCAATAAAAGAAAATATTGAAGTTACTTACTTTGATAATGCTAAAGTTGAATTATGCTGATGTTTGCTGAATCTGCTCTAGCTTCTAAACCCATTAATCTGCTTGTATCATTCTCATATCTGCCTGTTCCTAAATGCCTATAAAATACCTAAAAAATGTAAGATTCTTAGAATCTTGGGGGTTATCACATCATATTTGGGGGTTATCACATCATTTGGGGATTAATAGACAACGAGGCCTACCTAATCC
>ARYC01016988.1:0-24400 GCA_000711775.1 Oxytricha trifallax
CAATGGAGTGAGAGTGGAAGCCGATTTCAGAGGGGTCTATGGTTGGCTTGAAGGCTTCTTGGAGGAGCTCTATATTCTGATCGCGTCGAAGCGCTTCTTTAAGGATGAGTATTAAGCACTGCCCTCTGGGGCTTCCAATATAGGTGACAGCTGAGTGTACTTATATTTATGACTGCACTTGACAGGGGTGGCTGCAATGCTCTGCTCCCTGCTATCAAGGATATGCTGTTCCTGGGTGGAAGATTTCCTGCGCAACTTTGCAAAGATAGATTTCGAGTTTGGCCTTGGGATCTTCGATGGAACAATTCCAGATCAAGTCACTAATCGTTCAGTATTACTAACTTGGACCTCCTAACCCAAGTTGAAACCTTACCCATCTTGACAACCCCATAAGGAGCTGCTGACGACACTATACTCAATCGGTTAGGCAACGATAGCAATACTCACCTGCTGGTTCCCAGAATTGCTTGGGGTCTCAGATTTTCAAGTTTCAGGTCTCTTTCATCATGAATTAAAACTTGGCTTTGCAAAAGTGCGATATCTGATTCCTTCATTTGATCCTGCTCTCTGACCCCGGTGAAAGTCGACATACCTGGTTCTCTATTGGGGTAGCCTGCCAGCATCTCAGCATACTGTATGACATCGTCGGTGACGAGGACCTCGGTCTTGCCAACTGCAGGCGTCAGGGAGGAGTCGCATCCACGACCTTCCTTGTGAAGGGCAGCTGAATTGAAACTCCATTGCTTGGTCGGCAGGTAATCGCTCCTGAAGTTGGACTCGTCCACTGATATGATCACTGCATCCTCCAAGAATAGCTGTGCGAGCAGTCTGGATACCCATAACCTCTTCTCGTTGAATGATGGGTCTCTATACTTAGCGTTGGCGTTCTGGGCTTTGCCGAATCTTAAATGGAAACTTTCCTTCAGTACTTTGAGCAGAGTAGCAACGCAAAGCACTGTAAGGTTCTTGAATTCTTAATCTTTAATTTGCATTTCAAGCAGGCTATGATGCAGGCGCCAGCCAGTGACCTTGTATATACCCTGATGTTAGAGCACGATAGCAATCGCCTTCAGCAACAGTGGGTTGCTCCGCGTATTCTTCCTCCCATTCTTCAGCTTTGGCTTCGGATTGAGCACTCGGTGCTCCACCTCCAACTTGAACTTCTCAATGGCCTTGTAAACAAATCGTCGATCCACACCCATCTCAAGCGCAATGTCCTTGGGCTTCATGCCCTCCACCTTGTAGTGCTGTACTACAGAGATCTTCTTCAATGCCAGCTTCGCATCTCTTCGTTTGAGATAAGGGTTCTTTGATGATCAATTCATGGCTTCATAGTTTGAATATTCCCCATTGAGAGAATCGATACTCCCACCCTGCTCTTTCATGAAGTCTTGCAGGCCCTACCACAGCTCATCACTCTACTTGATCTACAGGTTCTTGGGCATCACATTAGGGTTTCTCTATGTTGAAGACTGCGATGGCTTTCTAATCATTCGAAGGTACTGCTCGAGGCCATAACTCAGCTGGTCATCTGTTGCCAAACTTTCAACATCGACTAACGACGACACTGCTCACTCAACGTTCTCCAATGGCAGTCGTATGATTTGCCCACCCAGTATGCCCATCGTCGACGGTGGCACCTGCCCATTGTTGAGAAGAGTGCCTGAGGTGTAAGTGAGCTTCACTGGTTTGGGGTTGGAGGGGAAGTTGGTGCCAAGCACCACTGATGTCCACTTGAACACAGTCTTCTACTATGGCTTCAGCGCACTCGTCTTGATCTCTTCAAACTGTTGATTACTAAGAAACCCATAGTTCAGAATTGATTTGGGGGCGAAAGAGGTTATGATTACTAGCTCATAGAGGATGATTCATGCTAGATCTGCTACTAGGATAACTTTTAAGTGCTGTTCCTTATTGGGGTTAACATATAATAGTACTTTAATGTTTAATAGTAAAATATAAGGGTCTCTAATAAGTCTAAACAAAACACCAATGCAAATCATTCTGAGATTACCAAAACAATATTTAAGCCGAATCTGATAGGATATTTATAATTTTAAATGAATCAGTTTGATTAACTTTTGCTTCCAACAGGAACTCTCTCATTCACCCACACGAACCTGGATATTCTTAAGTTCATCCATGAACGATCATTTGGAGACTTGTAAATTGAACGGCTTCTTCACTACATCAAGATAAACTTTCATTGCAAGAACTCCAAGCAAAACTTCTCAGGTTCTCTCTCTGCCCTCGAGTTTCTTGCATCAGGAATTCCATTCAACGTGACATTGTTCATGAAGAAGCTGATCCAGTGCAAAGATGCCAGCCAGAATTTCAGGGAGCTATTCTACAGGCCATTCTTCACATTCGTCTTCAAGACTATTGACCCCTCCTCTCTCAACAACGTGGTTCACTCTGAGTTTACTTTGGAAGACTGTAAAGTGTTCTGTGCTAAGATGAGTGAATGGCTTCGATAAATGCAGCATGACATCAAAATCGATGCAAATTCAAGCAATGGGAGCACCTTCTACACTGCAACATGCCAATCCTTTGAAGCTATGTACAACATGTCTGATCTTCCCAAACTTAAACAAGGGAAGATAAACAACTCCCTCGTCAACAGAGTCTTTAATCTATCTGGCCTTGAGTTAAAAGATGAACTAATGGAAGAATTCAAGAACAAGTTTGCCGATCCCTCACATGCTGATTTTATCAATGAGATCTAAAAACTTATCGAGGATTCTGACAAAGCTGAGAAAGATAGACTGAAAAAGATCAGGACCTCTAAGTCTCAAGCTAACCCCTCACCTTCAAGCCCACCTCCGAAGAGTGGAAGTAAGAGCATCAATTCCTCGAAGAGTAAAACTCAAGTTAATGCTACTGGTGATGCTGCCAATGATTCTTCCAGCGATGATGTCAATGATGCAAAGCAGGGTCACTAAAGACAGAGCAACTTCTTCCACCAAAGAAACACTACCTCTTAGAAGAAGACCTCCTTCATGAAGAGTTTGGGAACACACATACTCCAGACCATACCAGGAACAGGCACACAAGCTATGGACCTAATCTGAGACTCCAGAGCAACTACAGAAGGAGCAGCATCCACAACAATCATTCTGACTCTGAAGAAATGGAGTTTTACCCTGATAAGTCAAGGATGAACACCTCTTTCAGGTCGAACACTCCTATCAGCCAACACTTCAGCAGCTAGAAGAACCCCATCAAGTACAGACAATCTGATTGTGATCCTACTGAAGTCATGATGAGCTAAGGATACATCAAACCAGTCACATCAAAGGGGGACGACGCAGATTGGGAAGCTGAAGAATTTTAACTCGTAGATGACTACAAAAATCTCTGCAAGGAAACTATCCCCCAAAACCTCACAGATGAGGATTTCAAAGAAGGAGCTCAGCTACTAGCTGAAGATTTCAGAAAGGACTTTGAATAAGACAAGACATTGTCAAGTTTCTATCTTCTCAAGTTCTACACAACAACGTTTGATGCTGGTCATGGAAACTCTACTGTCAACTTCTGCTATGCAAACAAGAGCCTTGTCAAGAAACAGAAAGCTGCTGTGCGATCATCATGCTTCTCTACTAATGCTCAAGACCAAATTTCGGTGTCTGAAGGATCACGATCAAGACTGGTCCCCAAGAAGAGAGTTCAACGGGCTGACGCAGAAGATCTTTTGGAGGAATACAATCACAAATAATAAAAGAGAGATTCTTCCAGAGTCAACGCCCCAAACCAAAATCTAAACGGCGTGGAGGAGGAAGAGTAAAACTAAGAAATGCTAGTAGATGAATAGGGAAACCCCATCGATCCTGACAGTGCCCTACATCATACCATCCCAATGAGAAAGGAGCTGGACTACAAAGCGAGAAGTGCAAATTCCAGTGCCAAGAAGGAACAGAGACCCAGAGAGAGAAATGCCTTTATGATCAGAAATGAAGACCATTACCTGTTCACTCGCTTATGGTGCGTGAAAAGACCATTTTAAGGATTTGAGGAGCTCAGAGATCTTCTAACTCCCATACATGATTCAATAAGCCATCGATTGCTATAATTATGTTGCTGAGTACTTGGTAAAGGAACATTACGACTTCACTGGTTCTCCCTTTATTCTAAGCCCCCACTGCAGGCTTATGTTCTCCCCCTTCAAATACTTATGTAGTCCAGTATAAATTAAGTTTAGAGACTTCCAGTATAGAGACAATTACAATTCATTCAACCCAACAGTAAACTTCAGTTCTTTGGAAACTAGTCGAGCCCATTCAACACCCTATCTTGACTAAGTGATGTACCTTGCAAACGTGCTATGCGACGGTCTAATCTACGTTGAGAGGAGATCCTTTTGTATGCTGCTTTGTGCCCTCTTCAAAGCTACCCTTCAAATTGTGGTGAACCATCTCTTCCTGAACCCCTTCAAATTCCCACTCCAAGAAGCCCTCAGCTGGTTGGTCTTTGATCAATCCTCTAAAGCCTACGATGTTAAACTGATAGGTTCGACTGATTACACTAACGAACACTTCTATGAATTGGCAAGCTTTACCCAGCAGTTCGCAAATAACAAAGACTCCTTTTCAAAAATCCTTCAAGATGGGGGTTCCATCATTGTAGAGTTAATCTTCAGATAGCTGTATACTTTCATCCCTCTATCAATCTTTAGCGTCATTCGGGAAAACTCCAACCATGAATTGGTTATCAAAAACAGTTTCAACAAGAAGGCAATCACTATACCCAAAAGCTTTGAATCTAAAGATAGCCAACTGAAAGAGGCTTTCCAGATCTTAACAAAAGACTTTACTGATGATGGCTAGTTCTACACTGGAGTGAAGCAAGTGTTCGAGGTTCGCTTCTATTCCTGCTAGCTAAAGGTTGAAATTCCCCAAAGTCCCTTAGGCTAGTATTAAGACTTCCAATACAGAGCCAGAGAGTTCTTTGTGAGATACTTTTCTATGTAAGTTTCTTTTAAATTTAACTTTCTTAAAGGTACTGCTTTACAAGCTTTTAAAGGGCTGTCATCGACTTGCAAAGGGGTATTGGGTACCTTCAGAACCAAGTGAAAAGGTTGACCTATGAGTACGATCCAGCAAATAGAAATTATGACCATCTCCCCACTTCACTGCGTGAATATTATATGACTACCAGTGATTTCACCGAGTCATTTGATTACGTAGTCATGGCTATAGGTCCATATGTTTATGACTTTGAACATCAAGTCGTTGATAAGTGCAGTAAGTTACAACATTTTAACCCTTATTTAGACTCGATCTTTTAATAATATGCAAAGGAGTGTCTACATTCAGATAGAGGATCTGTTTGTCCTTTAAGCTTGATAAACTGTATTTACTAAATGAATGGGCTCTATAATTTTGTTGTCAACGCCCCCAAAGAGTCTAATCTACATACAATGGGTAGAGAGGTGATAGATGGCCTAATTTAAATTACAAAGCTCGTGCATAAGACCATGACGGATTCTCTCAAGAGTAGAGAGAAGGAACGGTATGCATTTTACACCTCTACGTAAGTATTCTTCCCTGTCCGTGACCCTTCTTTAGATTCATGCAATAAAGCGATAAGGATTTCGAATTTAACCCAGACTCTCTTAACTGGGAGCTCCCCGAGGATCTTAAGATTGCAATAGGTATGGTTAAAAGTCTACCTGAGCATGTGAATACTGCACCTCCAAATAACTTCCTTTCAACTCAAAGGAGAACCATTGACTAAACAGTAGCTGAGCTCGCTATGACTTTGAGTCAAGCTGCAACCAGAAACTACTTGAATCTAACTGCCAGAGAGCAATCCCAAATTGAGCACTCACCATATCTTCTCTACTTTGAGGCCTTCAAGCACAGATTCTTCTTTATGTCTAGTGCAAAGCATGACCCTTCACAGTAAGTCTTATTGGTATTAACACTACTATAGTAAAGTCATTATCCAACAAGATTCGTACTATTTGAACATGGTTACTCACCAAATCAGGCAGCCCGATACTTGTGAAAAGATCCAAGGAATCACAATCTCCAACATTATCCAGCAAAACAAACCCCGTCATATTTAATATGATCAAGTGATGCAAGACAGAGAGGCAAGCTTCATGTTTGATCAAGAGAACAGGGAGAGTTACTTGAGGTAAAGGGAAGCTGAAAGAATGGTGTAGTCACTTGGTGACCCCTCACAAGCACAATTTGGTTACAATTACCCTCCAGCTTCAAGTAATGTTCCCAATTTCAATCAGCTGATAAACTAAACCCCTTACCCCCAACAATTGAACTACCAACAACAGTTTACATCACCAACTCCCAACCAGACTACCCAAAACCCCCTGCCTCAGCATCTAAGTCAAGCTTCTTATCACTAAACTATGAATTAATTCTAAAATGCTTAACAACCCTACCAAAACCGAACCATGTCATACAGCCAAGGACCTGGAAATGTTACACCTCCCTGCAACAATCTCATAGACCCCAATAACATCTTTGCTTACCAAAATGATGTTTAACAGAGATAGGAAAGCCAGAAGAGGAAGAATGGACGCTATAGATATGGCCAGTCTAGCAAGTTCCAATAACCTATGAAGAGTGCTCATGATACCATCGAATTCTTCAAGGCGAAGGCAGCACAAGAAAAGAAATTGGGAGCCCAGTAGCCAGCACAAGCTACTAATCAGCTGTAAATCTAAGTTGGAGACAGATCCCCCAGAAGTCAATCTGATTAAGGTAAGAGACTTAACCCCAACCAAAACCCCAGCATAGACTCACTGGAAGGCGAGTACCTACAATCACAATTTCAAGGTTCTTTGGGAGATCAAGCATTGCAAAATAATCTCCAGAACATCCTCAGCAGCTAGGATTAGTAGCACTCCGATCAGGATGGGGTTGTACCTTCAAGCAATCCTCAGATGAGCAGCAATCAAATGCCCCAATTCTCCCAGCAGCACTACCAAGGTCTCAGCCAATCAGGAATGTGCTACATCGGAGGATAACAGCATCAGAATAACCTCTTTGGTGGCATGGGCATGAGTTCAAATTCATATCTCTAGAAGTAGTCCTTCAAGGATCACTCCACCGATGCAACTCACCCAAGCCCAACCATTGGACCAGCAACCAAGCCTGCTAACAAGAAGGGAAACTCTAGTGGTAAACCTAATCCAATCGAAGTACGAAGCGACTCGGACGCTGAGAAGAGAAAGTCGAGAAAAGAATAAGAGGGAGCCACCAACAACTCTGCAAACAAACAAAAGCAGGCTGATCCTGGCAATAAAAGAGACTCTAAGTCAAAGTAGAAGAAGAAGGGGAAGAAGGAGAAGAAGGCAGCAAGAGATTCAAATGCAAGCGAACTGGCATCCTCTGCCCTTGCAAAGACTGAGAAATAAAGAGTAGAAGACCAAGAAGAGTCCATCGAGGAAGATGAGGACCTTTAATGAGCCAGCTTTGTGAGAGACCCAAGAGTCCAAGTTGAAGCAGTCAACATGCAGTGAACGCTCATACCTTATGGGCAGCATGGATCAATAGACTAGCTTAAGTTTATTTTAGATTTGTTTTAAGTTATTTTGTTTCATTAAGTTTTATTGTTCGTTTATATTTTTTGTCTTAACCCCCATTCAGAGTTAGTATAATGTCCATTAATAGCTTTCTATAATTCCCTTCTCATGCGCATCAACCCCTTTGCTTCGCAGAGTGCGTTGAAATGCCTGAATTCCCTTCACACTACAACAGTGCTTTATAATCTAATTCCCCACTTATTAATTATTAGTAAATTAAAAACCAGGACGCACACATGGAACAGCTAAACTACAGAGACAAGCAGAACGAACCACTCAGGCTGCAATTCGTCTACCAGCACAACACGCCCAATGCTTACCAGGTGTAGGTGTACAGGAAACGCAAGTATCTGCAGCAAGATGATGCTTTCGAGGTGGAGAACCATAAAGGCGACCTCTTCTGCAAGTGCGAGGAATTCAACATCAGTGTAAAGGCTGGAGCCGAGTTCAAACTTACAGTGGCCTCCTCAAACAACGACCCAGTGAGAGTGCTCATCACTCCTGCTAATGGCGAGTCCTACATGCTTTCTAGCTGTGCTTGATCTACAAGAGGCATTGCAGCTGATGCTGGAGAGAGAGGAGGGGCACTTGAGAGCAGAGCCTTCAGATGATATAGAGTCTTTGATTTAATTTACGTTATTTAATACCTAATTCACTTCCCTAATTCACTCTCGATGTAACCCATCGAATATTAATTTCACACGCATATAAAACTTTAATTCACTGCCTCAATCGTCGTGATCTGCTGAGCTGATGTTGCTTCACTGCTGAAGCTATTAGCCGACTACTACTATGCGCTGGTGATGCCTGCCATGTCTGCAATGGGGAAATGGAGGAGTGTGATGGTTCTAGTAGTGTGGATGCTACAGTACTTACAACAACTTTTGAAACTTGGCCATCGCACTCTGCGATTAGTGCTACATCCAGGCTACAATTGTAAGCATACCCTATACCATTAACAGCATACAGAAGACTTGGATCTGCGTTGCAGATGAAGCAGCTGGTGTGAGCTGCTTGCAGTCCTTACTTCACCTACTGTTCAATTGGCATTCTGCATGCTTGGTAAGTATAGCAACTTGATCCTCACTCAAATCCTAGCTTTTCTTGTAGAGGATCGGAGATAGGCAGGCAACTGTGCGAAGCACTAATTGGCATGGTGAGTTTCTTGTGGAGGGAGGGCGGGTAGAGAAACGTGAAGTAGCACAAGTAAGTTGACATCATTCCTTAACTTGCACAGAGTGCCAGGCAAAAGGGCTGAGGATGAGTGGGAGATAGAGCAGAATTACAGAGCTTGAGTGGAACTTTTCCAGAACCACAACTTACTTTTGGTTTAATTACAGGGTAAGTCAAATCAATTATCAAAAACGAAAACATGTTTACAAAAATTAGGGCCAAAGGGTTTTGGGTTTTGGGCTTGCACATGACGACATCAAATATCATTGAAACTAGAAAGTGTAAGTTTTAAGAATTAATTATAGAATATAGGCTTAAATAAAACAACTGAACTAAGAGTAGCTACTATTTCAACTTTCAGAAAAACTTAAACTTTAATACTTTCAATAATTCAAAATCAAAATCAAAATCGAGAATTTCTAAAATTAAGTAAATCAAGCAACTATCAAAACTTTGTTTAATATAAAGATAATAATTAAATAATTCCAATTTAGGAAGCTAGCCCTCGCTCAGCAATAAACTGAGCTCAGACCAGCTAGTATAAAAATATAAGAAGAAGACAGACAATAAAAACCTAACCTAATCAAACTAATAACTACTAATTGGTGGCCACCTTACCCTAAAGAATTGCTGGCTGATGCTGAATTTGCTGAGATTGATGCTAAAAAAAGTTAAGATAATTAAAAAAAATTACTTATTGAAAGTTACTGAATCTTAGGTTGATGCTGAATCTTATCTGCAATCCCTGATCTGCTTGATTCTCTGAATCTATTCTCTGCTTCTACTGAATCTTACTCTGCCTACACCTAAAATGCCTATAAAAAACCTATAAATTTAAGATTATGTTTCAAATCTTGGGGTTATGACATCATGGGGGGGGTTAACATCATCAGTAGATTAAGATTCAACGAGGCCTACCTAAGCCTCCCTTACCTTAGATGATTTCCTGCATCTGCTCATGCTGATGCTGTCTCAACCTGCTGATCTCCTCTGTTGATGCTGCTGAATAAAAAAATAATTAAAGTAAGTAAAAGATTTAAATAAGATAATTGGAACTATACTTACCTTGATTTGATGTTGAAGATGCTAAGCTGCTGAATGTCCCAACTGCCTACAATTGCTGCTGCTGCTCCAATCAGATCAACAAGAGGTGGCCACCACATACAAACTAACAACAAACAGAAATAAAATTTTAATTATTACAATTAAATATTTAGAACTGGCTTAAGTAGCCAAATTTTGGAAAATAGAACTTTCTAGATTTTCCCAAACTAATTTTTGGAAGTTCCCAAAATATTTGGGGTTTAGGTTGTTGATGTGATTGATCATCAGATAATTTTAGCTAGAGCTTTAGTTTGAAAAGCTAGCTTGTTGTTTTAGTTTTGCTTGATTTTGGGGTTCTAAAAAAGCTTATTTACAAACTTTTCTTTTACTTTAGTATTTCCTGATTCTTACTTTAAAAACCCAGTAATCCTAAGTTCTGTAAAAGACTCTCACTCCAAGGGTGCTGGGGTACACACCCTGAAGGCCGAAGTGGCGTAAGACCTCTCAGGCTGTATCCTCGCCGAGGGCTTTGCAGGGCTGTTGCTGGTACTTGTACTTACTAAACTTTAGCTTAAACTTAGAGCTGGTCTGAGCTCAACTTACTTACACAACTTTACTCTGTTACTTGAGAGTGTACTCTGGTATTGGTAAGTGATACTCACACTCTTAACTACTTCTATAGGTCAACAGCAGTGAGAACTCGTCTCAGCAGGTCACCTTTACTTCTAGTTGTTTGTTGGTTGTTTGTTTTACTTCTTGTCTTCGTTGCCCAAGCTAAGTGGTGGCTGGGTTAATACCTGGCTCACAGTGTTTTAGTTGTTTGTTAGCTTCTAGTTTAAAGTCTTTAGGGTTTGTGTGTGGTGGCTATGACCTGACTCTGACACCCATATTTATCTGTCGAGGGGTCCTCTGGCCAGGGCAGCCAATCTCTGGTGTTTATTGCACTGGGGAAGGGTTGCTTGGAAGCGATCGAGCCTCAGCGAGGCATGTTTGAATAGTTATAGTATGTATTAATTTTAAGTAATATTCTTCACTTTAACCTTAGAATCCAAGCCAAAGCCTGACTTTTGGGCTGGTCTACTGCCCTCTAGGCTTACCCTATCATCTCTACCCTATCCTAATGTTATTTTCTTATCAACAGCACCAATACCTAGTTATCCTAACAAAATTTCTGAAAGTCAGGTGGAGGGGTCGTAAAGCTAGCCAAGCCAAAGTGCTGTTCTGGAAAAGTTCCATATTCTAGGTCTTAAGGCCAAACAAGTCCAAATAAGACCCCATTTGCCTGGTATTTGAAGCCTACCACATCCCCTATTGCTTGGACTGCCCTATAGTTACCTGTTATTAGTAATAAACAATGTTATCAATGATTATGATCAATTAGCCACCATAGAGATCACATGGGGTAGAGCTGGGCTGGACCCAAGGGGTGAGGAGGAGGCACTTTTTTGAAAATTTCAAGGCCAAAATGGCCGTTAGGACCTCCCTGACATTTCAAGATGGGATATAGCCACTCCCACCACCAATCGGCTTCTTTCCTTCTATCTCGTCGATCTAGAGTGTATTAGCGATGTTTGGGTTGGGATGGTGGGATGGGGAGGAGATTGGAAAATAATTTTTGTAAAATCATACAAGTCATACTCTATAATCCGTTAGAGATAGTATAGGCACTTTCAAACTTGGAATTGAAAATAATTCGACCCCCCCTCTAAATCCGCGGTTCCTCAACTCTAAAACCAACTTTTTTTATGTTTCTGTAGTGAGGCTTGGATTTCTAGACGACTGGGAGTGGTTTGGGGTCGATCTGAGACTCAAGGTTGGACCTCATGGTGCATCCGGGGGAAATGAGGAGGTCCCTGAAAAGTGGCCTCAGATCAGAAATTGGGGCCACCGACCTACCGATCTGAGGGGGTTCAAAAATATGGTTGGCAAAGCCAACAAAACTCCCAAACCCCAAACCCCTGATAGTTGATTGAGTGAGATTGAATGAATTTGAGATGATTAAATAGAGTGTTGAGTGATTAAAGGGAGTAATGTGAGAGGTTGGGGGTATAATGAGGTTTATGAGTAGATAAGAGGGGTATGTTTAATAATTTATAGTTAAAATCTAAAATCTGAATTCAATTTTTATAACTAAGTTCCAAATCACAAAATTTCCACTCAATTCGCTGACCACTCCAGCAATTCGATGAATATTGGGCAATGATGGTTAAAATCGTCAATGGCCAGCCGCAATGATGATGGGTTGCGGCATCTACCCAGCAATAGGTGTAAATTAATGGTTGGACTTACCTTATTCATGGCTCTGGTAAGTTAATATATATATATTGCTCTTAAACCCAAAACTCTTTATATACTTTACCAATTTCTATTTAGACGGAAAATTTCCACTACAGTATAGACTGCTTCTCAGCAGTCATGAATCTCTGCCAACTATCTCCCTAAAATATTAATTTAAATGTTAAGGTATCAGTTGAAGCAAGCCAGCAACCAGAGTAGCAACCAACTCTCAAAGTAAGAATTCCCCTTCTTATTTATTAACTTTAGATATGCAAAATCGTAGAGCCAGTTCGACCAACTTCCTTGCCAAGTTTGTGGCAAATGGATGTTTAAACGCACAATGAGCAGACACCATCAACGCATGCACAAGCCCTTAATCATAGAAGATTCTGACGCTGAAGAAGTCGTGATTGACACTGCTATTCCTAATTTTGCCCCATCTTCATTTATGAATACTTAAGCTGGCCTTCAACTATTGGGAGTCAAGGAAAATCAACTTGAGGAATCCAAACAACCCCAAGTGATGACTGGCTCTACTATCGACACTGCCTATGATTTCTTCAACTATCCTGAGCCCCAAGTCAAGTTAATGAAATTCGATCTCATGCTAAAGGATCACTGGAACCTTTCACAATCTCTCCTCCCATTTACCTTGCTAGAGATTCCAGACAAATCAGTAAGACATTGATTTTAAATCCATATGTAGGTGAGCATAATGAAGGCAGTTGCTATTTTGGAAGACACTGCCGACGGCTTGATTGAACGTAAGCTTAACATCGTATTGATGCTGCAACCAGAGCAGCTGCTTGAGCTAAGAAACATGGTCTATAACACAGCTTACCTCTCATTACTAAATAAGCGTTATGGCGAGGTCGCCACTGGTAAGAATTATTCTATCTCTCACCAAGGACTATAGAGAAAATGCCTGAGAAGTACTTAAAGATTTTCAACCCTTTGAAAGCCACAGTGTTCCAAAGCTATTTAAATGGCCAGCTCCGTAAGAGCTTCAGTAAGCTATTCCATTCCTTTATCGACGAATACAATTGCGATGTGAGCGAGTAGCTTTCATATTTCAAAGTTCTAAGTGATATCCAAGTTGACGTGTTTGAATTCTTGAAAGTTGACAAGTTCCCAGTCGTCGAGTTCAACACCTCTATTGTTTGGAAGCCTGGCAAGTTCTAGCGCAATCGCAAGTCGAAAACTTTGTGCAATCCTTCGAGACACGCTATTAATTCAACACGAGCATTGACAACTCAGGGGGTGCGAATTGCCATGATACTTCAATCGCTGGTCAACTTCTTCGTTGACATTCCTTGCATACCCCAAACTTCGAGATTCATGTGCCTGAATATCTTACTCGATAAATGGTTGAAGGAGAACAAATCCATGAGGAGTGTGGGTTATAAATGCACCAAAGCATCAAGACTTCTTGCTGTAGCAAGGGAGCTGGAGGATCAGATGTGGGTTTTGCTTGATCCCAAGGCCGTAGTACTCAAGAGTAATGATGCTGAGAAGCTAGAAAGGAAGGTGTATCCCGATATTGAAGATTAAGTTATAGCACAGCCCAAGTTGAAGCCCAGACTTTAAAAGCAATTGGACAAGGCAAAGAAGGCTCTCAACCTCCCCGATATGACTGCTGGCAATAAGTGCAAACCAACCACCACCTACTATGTCAAACTCTACTCTAAGGAACTCTGGGTATACGATTGCAGCTGCAGAATCCACAAGCTTCATTTTTGAGAACAAGTTGCCTGAGTCCTGAGTACTAGATATGCCAAATCTCCTAAACCCCCACTTGAAAAATAATCAAAACATAAAAATTCATTTCCCCTAATCCATTCACTAATCACTGCTTCTTATTACTTAAGCATTCTATCATAATACACTTCATACTATACTGCTTACTTTAGTCAATAGCGATTGTTTACCTTCCTATATTTATCTTAGCTTCCTTATATTAATATTGCCATTAATTAATTAAACCCTTGTCTGGAAATGTTCCATTGGCATTTAAATCTGCAATAGCAATTCTCTCGAGTATATTCAAGCTGTCTAACTAAATGACACATGTATTAACAGTCGTCAGCTACTAAACTCAACTGGTTAGCTGCCCCATTATAAAAATGTCTCATTTGCTATTCCATTTGACGCCGCTCCTTTAAAACCCCAGAGCGGCATTGTAATTGTAATTAATTTTTCAATTTAACTTGCACACATTGAAATCGCTAAAATGAAGTCTGCTGCCCCAAAATATCAGAGAAAGAAGATCAGCAAGTAGTGTCCCTTCCTCCCCCATTAATGCACTGACACTACTACATTCACTGCCACTTCCTCTTATTACAAGCATCTTAAAATAGTTCACAGGGGGTTTTGGGAAGAATTTAAAATGAATCGTAAGACGTTCTCTTGTGACATATGCGGCCATAAGTCAATCTCTGAGGACAGCTTGAGAAAGCACAAGTGTTTGTAGTAATTGGTACTCTCAAAAACCAAAACCATTGCCAAAGCCAAGAGACATGTACCCCTTCAAGCTAAACCCCATGTTAAGAAGCACGATCAAGTCAAAGGTAATAAATTATTCTCTTAAATGATTGCCTAGAAGTCAGAGTGAGCCCTAATGTCAAACATGTTGAGGAAGAGAAGGAAGGGCACATCGCCTCCACCACGCCTGCCAAGATAGTGAATGACCATATGTTGCTTGATATGGAAGAGTCATTCACTGATGGGTCATAAGAAGAACTATTCTATGAACAGCCAGGATCCATGAACTTTGAACCTATGCTACAGCAATAATAAGTATAGATGATCAAATCGAGTGTACCCATCATTTATCAGCCAACCAATGCTGCTGACCCCATTATGCAGGATCTCTCACTTTCACCCCCAAAATATCCCCTTCTTATCGACGACAACTAAGAAGAAACCCATCTGATGTAAGAGCAGCCACTCAGGCATTTGGCTCCCGTAGAGGTAAGCCAGCAACTGTAAAGCTAGATTTCCAGTCTAAATGCACACCACCCAGTTTGTACAAAGCCAAAACCCCAGAATAAGTTGGACCCCGTCACTGGACTTTAATCAGCAGTCTAAGAGATGTTCAATCCCCATCCTATGAGTACCCCATTTAATCCACTCTCAATGCAAGCATCTATAGTGAGCAGTGCCAACAGCATCAATTTTTCTTAGCAGCCATTACCCCAATAACATCTTTAAACTTCGGGGCCCCTTTTTAATTAGCCACTGGATTTTCAAGACTAATAACCAAGGCTTTGGTCCGAATACAATTAGAGCTTGTCCTCGCTTAGTTTCACAAAATCTCTTTAGCATCTAGTGAAATCCAATTCTCTATCTGTTGTCAACGCTGGGTATGAGTAGTAGAAAGTCAACACACCAAATGAAAGAGTCTACTCATAGGAAGAGCAGTCGATTGCAGGAGATAGAATCGAGGAGATCGAATCGTCAGTGAAAGGAACAGATTTGAAAGAAGCTCTCAACTTTATGTTATAAAATATCAAGAAGCACTCAGACTACTAATGGGGAGATATCAACGAAGCAACGCCCAAGGACTAATCAAAGCAACTTAAGCATCTGCATTTGACCAGAGCCCACTACAATCTTGACATGGGGACTCAATTGAGAGAAAGCAACGCCCAAATCGGCTATGGGGAAATCACTCAAGGAGGCGTTGACAAAATCATTTCTTCATTCTACAAGTTGGGGTTCTCTGAAGATTCGGTATTCTTGGATATAGGCTCAGGCTTTGGGCAAGTCAACTTTCAGGTAGCACTCCAATATAAACGCAAGAGTGTAGGCATAGAAATCGTCCCCAAAAGATTTCACTTCTGCCAAGAGAAGTTGAGGGGTTTCAAAATCAAGTATCGCAGTTGCAAGCATATTGTTAGTGCTCTTGATCTCCTTGAATTCCATTGTAATGATATCGAAGCAATGCAGTACCTCATGACCCCATCTCTAATAAAAATCACCCATGTTTACGTCTTTGACACTGTCATGAGCAAGACCACCAAGCAAAGCATTGTTAAGCTTATCAATCAATCGCATTGGGTATAAGCACTGGCTTGGACACAAGCCCCCAACATAACTCTGGAAAAGTTGGGGCTCCAAAATTTTGAGCTAACTATTCTACACAAGTCAATTGGAATGTAAGGCGGTAAGGGCAACTTCAACTTCTATGTGTACGGTAAAGTCAAACCCCAACTGAGAACAATTGACGCCATTCAAGAGGATGAAGAGGAGCCATACTTACACAGCTTGCATGGATCAGCAGGGTCAGTTGTCATCATCCAAAACCCCAATATAAAAAACCGATAGAACATTTCCAAGAATAAACCAAAGATTAAGAACGATTAGAACGAGATGAGTAAAATGTCGGAGATTTCGGATTTCTAAGACCTTGACAATGATCAGTACTAGTAATTCAATCGAACTGGGGATCAGTCAACGGCGAAAGGGGATTAGCAGCAGGGGTGGTAGCGCTGCATTGACCACTTCAAGAATCTAACAAGCGATTAGAACAAGTACAACCAAGGACTTGAGTACAGTCTGAAAATACTGAACCCCAAACATCAATATATCGATCAATCGGTAGTGTAATAATTCCAAAGCAAGCGCCAGATAACCATCGATAACATAGACAGAGCACTGATAAGCAAGTAAAGCTTGGACAAGCTTAATGAGGAGTAGGTGGGTTTATTACAAAGAGCCATCAATAATTACAACTTGTCATTGAAAAGGGAAGGGCTTATCAAATAATTGCTGGGTGAAATATAAAAGTTGCACAATCAAGAAATCGATAAGTAAAGAGAGCTGGAGGAAGACTTGGATGCTGCATGTAAGGAAATCGACGAATTGACAAAGTGGGAGCTGGAGAAGAAGTACTTGAAAGTAAAATCGCTAATCGGTTCTGGTTCTTATGGCCGAGTTTACAAATGCTAGTGTCTCCCTGGAAACGTTCTCTTCAAGGCTAACCAGAATACTCTCCATGTTGCAGTGAAGGTGCCAGTTATTAGCCAAGCCAATCCTAACAATGAACTTAACTAACTTCAGATATTGAACAGGACGAAAGACCCCTCGTAAAGATTCGTGGTAAAGCTGCTCAACGAAGTGACCTTCTTGAATGATTACGTTGCTCTAGTGCTCGAGTACTATCCATTTGAACTCCGCAAATTGATGAAGGAAGGGCTGAACCCCAAGCATGTGGCTTTTATAAGCTATGGTATAATTAAGGCAGTGGCATTCGCTCATAAAATGAATATTGCTCACCTCGACATCAAGCCTGAAAACATTCTCATGGATGATCGATGGGTACCTAAGCTATGCGACTGGGGAATGGCGAACACCAATGGCGAGGGCACTTATGGGTATCAAGCACCTGAGATATAGTAAGTTGATATAACTGTTGCAGCCAATGCGAGAAAGCTGGACTCATGGGCTCTTGGAATCACTCTATACCAGGTGGCATCGAAGGGTCGCTTGCCTGCATCAAAGGACCAATTGATTGACATGGCGAACCACTACTAAGAAATAAGTCTGGCTGATGATATTGAAAACCCCCAGACCGAGCTCCTCAAGATCGTTAAGCAGTTGCTATGCTTTAACCCCAAAGATCGCATCCTTCCCCAAGATGCTTTGATGTCTTCTATGTTTTAGAAAATGCCATAGCAGTTTAAACAGAACTTGGACATATCACTCTTGTATTGACTCTGCGTTATTGTATCACTAACAATACTATAGTAAATAAGTTAATCGACTACTATCACACTCTGCTATATATATATATTACGTTGAAATTTTGTTTGTAAATTGAGTTATAATTTTTAATAATTTGATCAAGTTTTTAATTTACCAATTCATTACATATTAAAACTTCCAAATTACATTCAGGGGTTTTGCATGAATGGGATTTGGAAGGAGTAATCACTGAACAAATTAAGTGGTGTTGGGGAATAAAGTAAAAAGATAATGGTGAATTAGTGAATTGGGGGGTAATTGGGGTGAATTAGGGAAAGCATATAGGGTACTGGAGAGAATTTGGTGAGGGAGAATTAGTTTTAAGGGAAGTTGCTTTGTTTGATTAAAATAGCCCTTTAAATTTGGGCGTTATCAATCATGGTAGTCACTGTTGTTGCTGCTGATAACCTTGGGGTTGGGTTCTAGTGTTATTCAGCAACGAGCTGCTAAATGAGGCTTGTGTGCGATTGATGAACATCATTTCATTTGCCTGGGTAGGGTTATCGTTGGTGTTCAGTTATCTGCGCTTTGCTTTGACCATTTCTCTAGGGGACAACTCATCTGCTCGCGACGTGAATGCTTACAGGGGGAACTTCGGGGTCTTCGCCTGCAACGTCTATCTCTCAGGGCGCTTGCGCTTCTTGGTGCCATTGTTGAGGAGATTCACGGCCCTGCCGCGGTTGCTCACGTTGGAGGTGACTGCGTTCTCCAGTACATCAAACATCTGCGCAGTCAACTGGATGAACTGCTTCTTGCCCAGGGCCTTCTGCGACTTCCTGTGTTCCAAGCTGGCCTTGATGTTCTGGGGAAAGAAGTCGGGCTTCACGGTGTTGATGATCTATATCAGGGGTTGGTGATAAGTTAAGGGATTAGTTAATCCTCGGGTGGTTTAGATTGACTAAGTTTGTTTAGTATTACTACCAATATATCCCAAAGCTATCAATATCCACTTAAGTTGTAAAGGAACTGCCTGTTCACTGAATGCTTGCCCTTGATCTCAGGCAGGTACTGGGTGATCTCACTGTCCTTCAACACGTCCTCAAGCAGGTTCACCAACGGACAGCTCGTTGAGCTTGGGCACATGGATGATTCGCACGTCCTGGTTGCGCAGCACCTATTACAAAGCCAGATTAATCTCAAACGATTTGAATCATGAACCAAGCCACGTACCTTCTTCCTTCCCACGAAGATGCCCTGGATGTACTCGAGCGTGCACTCCTGATAGGGTGGCAGGTAGAACTGGCCTAAACAACGATGATTTCAGCGAATCTTACCCTGAGTGAGCAGGATCGAGTAGATGTCCTGCTTGGACTTGCCCAGTCTGGCCAGGTCTTGCGAAGGCACGGAGTGCACCACCTGGTTGTTGATCGTCTCAGTGTTGATAATGGTCAGTCGAGTGGGGCGCTAGAGCTCCCCAGCATCATCTTCATCGCCCTCCTCCTTATCATACGAGAACTTGAACTCCTCCTCCTGGTATGGCGCGAAGCTGGACACGTCGCCACCTGATCTTTACACATTGGCTTTCTTCTTCGAAGGATCAGTTCTGGCCTAAGCTCGACTGGCGTGTTGAGTGTTCGAGACAAGATACTTATCGACCTGGGTGGCGTTCCTCATCTGCTGGATGGCGGCCTGGTGGAACTCTGCAGAATCCTCATTGCCAATCATGTTCGGGGAGTGGCCGCCATGGTCGTAGGTCTGCTCGCGACTCTCTTCCTCGACAGGCTTCATTTGAGCATCAGTGACCTGCCCTGCAAAGTTGGCTCTTGCGCCAGAGATCTAAATGCATGATGTTGAATATCAGAATAGATATAGTGGCATGATAACCCCACATGATAGAGGAGTGCTGACCATGAAGGGAGGAAGGGGTGATATGTATAGTAGAATACACCTAATTCAGGTTGAAGGAAATGAGTAGGAATTCATATGATCAATGGTTGATTAATTAGAATAGAGCTGAGCTTACCTTGCCTCGCACCACGCCGAGATCCTTGATAGGGAAGCCATTCATAACCCCGCTGCCGAAGCTGCTCTGAAAGAATGAGCCTGCGTTGGGTTGCTGCTGGCCACCACCCATCCCTGGCTGCGCCAGGGAGTGGGGGTGGGGAGCGTCCCTGATTTCTCCGTCTTCGATGTCGCCAGTCTTGTCAGCCACCTGCTGTTACTTGGAATCGCTGTTCATTCTTATTAATTAATAGAGGTGATTAAGAATTTAACTGAAACATCCAAATTCGATTAGTGTAATATGAAATTAAAATACGTTAATAAATTTTAATACTAAATTTACAAATTCTCGATTCTGCAAATATATATACAATCCTGAATCAGAGTGGAATCGATCGATCTCAGCGCATACTATTCATCATCGATAATTCGACATATCAGAGTGTGCGTCACATACCCAATCATTCATATATCTCATTGGATTTATATAAATAGTACTTATTCATCATTCTGGGTTTTGTCGAATTTTTGAAATAGATTTTGAAAAAATCAATTTCTCGACAAAACCCAGAATGATGAATAAGTACTATTTATATAAATCCAATGAGATATATGAATGATTGGGTATGTGACGCACACTCTGATATGTCGAATTATCGATGATGAATAGTATGCGCTGAGATCGATCGATTCCACTCTGATTCAGGATTGTATATATATTTGCAGAATCGAGAATTTGTAAATTTAGTATTAAAATTTATTAACGTATTTTAATTTCATATTACACTAATCGAATTTGGATGTTTCAGTTAAATTCTTAATCACCTCTATTAATTAATAAGAATGAACAGCGATTCCAAGTAACAGCAGGTGGCTGACAAGACTGGCGACATCGAAGACGGAGAAATCAGGGACGCTCCCCACCCCCACTCCCTGGCGCAGCCAGGGATGGGTGGTGGCCAGCAGCAACCCAACGCAGGCTCATTCTTTCAGAGCAGCTTCGGCAGCGGGATGAATGCTTCCCTATCAAGGATCTCGGCGTGGTGCGAGGCAAGGTAAGCTCAGCTCTATTCTAATTAATCAACCATTGATCATATGAATTCCTACTCATTTCCTTCAACCTGAATTAGGTTATTCTACTATACATATCACCCCTTCCTCCCTTCATGGTCAGCACTCCTCTATCATGTGGGGTTATCATGCCACTATATCTATTCTGATATTCAACATCATGCATTTAGATCTCTGGCGCAAGACCCAACTTTGCAGGGCACTGATGCTCAAATGAAGCCTGTCGAGGAAGAGAGTCGCGAGCAGACCTACGACCATGGCGGCCACTCCCCGAACATGATTGGCAATGAGGATTCTGCAGAGTTCCACCAGGCCGCCATCCAGCAGATGAGGAACGCCACCCAGGTCGATAAGTATCTTGTCTCGAACACTCAACACGCCAGTCGAGCTTAGGCCAGAACTGATCCTTCGAAGAAGAAAGCCAATGTGTAAAGATCAAGTGGCGACGTGTCCAGCTTCGCGCCATACCAGGAGGAGGAGTTCAAGTTCTCGTATGATAAGGAGGAGGGCGATGAAGATGATGCTGGGGAGCTCTAGCGCCCCACTCGACTGACCATTATCAACACTGAGACGATCAACAACCAGGTGGTGCACTCCGTGCCTTCGCAAGACCTGGCCAGACTGGGCAAGTCCAAGCAGGACATCTACTCGATCCTGCTCACTCAGGGTAAGATTCGCTGAAATCATCGTTGTTTAGGCCAGTTCTACCTGCCACCCTATCAGGAGTGCACGCTCGAGTACATCCAGGGCATCTTCGTGGGAAGGAAGAAGGTACGTGGCCTGGTTCATGATTCAAATCGTTTGAGATTAATCTGGCTTTGTAATAGGTGCTGCGCAACCAGGACGTGCGAATCATCCATGTGCCCAAGCTCAACGAGCTGTACGTGGTGAACCTGCTTGAGGACGTGTTGAAGGACAGTGAGATCACCCAGTATCTGCCTGAGATCAAGGGCAAGCATTCAGTGAACAGGCAGTTCCTTTACAACGTAAGTGGATATTGATAGCTTTGGGATATATTGGTAGTAATACTAAACAAACTTAGTCAATCTAAACCACCCAAGGATCAACTAATCCCTTAACTTATCACCAACCCCTGATATAGATCATCAACACCGTGAAGCCCGACTTCTTCCCCCAGAACATCAAGGCCAGCTTGGAACACAGGAAGTCGCAGAAGGCCCTGGGCAAGAAGCAGTTCATCCAGTTGACTGCGCAGATGTTCGATGTACTGGAGAACGCAGTCACCTCCAACGTGAGCAACCGCGGCAGGGCCGTGAATCTCCTCAACAATGGCACCAAGAAGCGCAAGCGCCCCGAGAGATAGACGCTGCAGGCGAAGACCCCGAAGTTCCCCCTGTAAGCATTCACGTCGCGAGCAGATGAGTTATCCCCTAGAGAAATGGTCAAAGCAAAGCGCAGATAACTGAACACCATCGATAACCCTACCCAGGCAAATGAAATGATGTTCATCAATCGCACACAAGCCTCATTTAGCAGCTCGTTGCTGAATAACACTAGAACCCAACCCCAAGGTTATCAGCAGCAACAACAGTGACTACCATGATTGACAACGCCCATATTTAAAGGGCCATTTTAATCAAACAAAGCAACTTCCCTTAAACTAATTCTCCCTCACCAAATTCTCTCCAGTACCCTATATGCTTTCCCTAATTCACCCCAATTACCCCCCAATTCACTAATTCACCATTATCTTTTTACTTTATTCCCCAACACCACTTAATTTGTTCAGTGATTACTCCTTCCAAATCCCATTCATGCAAAACCCCTGAATGTAATTTGGAAGTTTTAATATGTAATGAATTGGTAAATTAAAAACTTGATCAAATTATTAAAAATTATAACTCAATTTACAAACAAAATTTCAACGTAATATATATATAGCAGAGTGTGATAGTAGTCGATTAACTTATTTACTATAGTATAGTTAGTGATACAATAACGCAGAGTCAATACAAGAGTGATATGTCCAAGTTCTGTTTAAACTGCTATGGCATTTTCTAAAACATAGAAGACATCAAAGCATCTTGGGGAAGGATGCGATCTTTGGGGTTAAAGCATAGCAACTGCTTAATGATCTTGAGGAGCTCGGTCTGGGGGTTTTCAATATCATCAGCCAGACTTATTTCTTAGTAGTGGTTCGCCATGTCAATCAATTGGTCCTTTGATGCAGGCAAGCGACCCTTCGATGCCACCTGGTATAGAGTGATTCCAAGAGCCAATGAGTCCAGCTTTCTCGCATTGGCTCCAACAGTTATATCAACTTACTATATCTCAGGTGCTTGATACCCATAAGTGCCCTCGCCATGGTGTTCGCCATTCCCCAGTCGCATAGCTTAGGTACCATCGATCATCCATGAGAATGTTTTCGGGCTTGATGTCGAGGTGAGCAATATTCATTTTATGAGCGAATGCCACTGCCTTAATTATACCATAGCTTATAAAAGCCACCTGCTTGGGGTTCAGCCCTTCCTTGATCAATTTGCGGAGTTCAAATGGATAGTACTCGAGCACTAGAGCAACGTAATCATTCAAGAAGGTCACTTCGTTGAGCAGCTTTACCACGAATCTTTACGAGGGGTCTTTCGTCCTGTTCAATATCTGAAGTTAGTTAAGTTCATTGTTAGGATTGGCTTGGCTAATAACTGGCACCTTCACTGCAACATGGAGAGTATTCTGGTTAGCCTTGAAGAGAACGTTTCCAGGGAGACACTAGCATTTGTAAACTCGGCCATAAGAACCAGAACCGATTAGCGATTTTACTTTCAAGTACTTCTTATCCAGCTCCCACTTTGTCAATTCGTCGATTTCCTTACATGCAGCATCCAAGTCTTCCTCCAGCTCTCTTTACTTATCGATTTCTTGATTGTGCAACTTTTATATTTCACCCAGCAATTATTTGATAAGCCCTTCCCTTTTCAATGACAAGTTGTAATTATTGATGGCTCTTTGTAATAAACCCACTTGCTCCTCATTAAGCTTGTCCAAGCTTAACTTGCTTATCAGTGCTCTGTCTATGTTATCGATGGTTATCTGGCGCTTGCTTTGGAATTATTACACTACCGATTGATCGATATATTGATGTTTGGGGTTTAGTATTTTCAGACTGTACTCAAGTCCTTGGTTGTACTTGTTCTAATCGCTTGTTAGATTCTAGAAGTGGTCAATGCAGCGCTACCACCCTTGCTGCTAATCCCCTTTCGCCGTTGACTGATCCCCAGTTCGATTGAATTACTAGTACTGATCATTGTCAAGGTCTTAGAAATCCGAAATCTCCGACATTTGACTCATCTCGTTCTAATCGTTCTTAATCTTTGGTTTATTCTTGGAAATGTTCTATCGGTTTTTTATATTGGGGTTTTGGATGATGACAACTGACCCTGCTGATCCATGCAAGCTGTGTAAGTATGGCTACTCTTCATCCTCTTGAATGGCGTCAATTGTTCTCAGTTGGGGTTTGACTTTACCGTACACATAGAAGTTGAAGTTGCCCTTACCGCCTTACATTCCAATTGACTTGTGTACAATAGTTAGCTCAAAATTTTGGAGCCCCAACTTTTCCAGAGTTATGTTGGGGGCTTG
>ARYC01016989.1:0-16816 GCA_000711775.1 Oxytricha trifallax
ACCTACAATCACAATTTCAAGGTTCTTTGGGAGATCAAGCATTGCAAAATAATCTACAGAACATCCTCAGCAGCTAGGATTAGTAGCACTCCGATCAGGATAGGGTTGTACCTTCAAGCAATCCTCAGATGAGCAGCAATCAAATGCCCCAATTCTCCCAGCAGCACTACCAAGGTCTCAGCCAATCAGGAATGTGCTACATCGGAGGATAACAGCATCAGAATAACCTCTTTGGTGGCATGGGCATGAGTTCAAATTCATATCTCTAGAAGTAGTCCTTCAAGGATCACTCCACCGATGCAACTCACCCAAGCCCAACCATTGGACCAGCAACGAAGCCTGCTAACAAGAAGGGAAACTCTAGTGGTAAACCTAATCCAATCGAAGTACGAAGCGACTCGGACGCTGAGAAGAGAAAGTCGAGAAAAGAATAAGAGGGAGCCACCAACAACTCTGCAAACAAACAAAAGCAGGCTGATCCTGGCAATAAAAGAGACTCTAAGTCAAAGTAGAAGAAGAAGGGGAAGAAGGAGAAGAAGGCAGCAAGAGATTCAAATGCAAGCGAACTGGCATCCTCTGCCCTTGCAAAGACTGAGAAATAAAGAGTAGAAGACCAAGAAGAGGCCATCGAGGAAGATGAGGACCTTTACTGAGCCATCTTTGTTAGAGACCCGTGAGTCCAAGTTGAAGCAGTCAACATGCAGTGAACGCTCATACCTTATGGGCAGCATGGATCAATAGACTAGCTTAAGTTTATTTTAGATTTGTTTTAAGTTATTTTGTTCCAACAAGTTGTATTATTCGAACATAGTTACTCACCAAACACCCAGCCAGAACTAGTAAAAGATCCAGGAATAACAATCTCCAACATTATCAAGCAAAACAACCCCTTTGATTAGCAGAGTGCGCAGAAAGGCAAGAATTCCTTCACAAGACAACAGAGAGTTATAAGCTAAAGCCAAACTAAAGAATGATTAGTAAATTAAAAACCAACAAGCACACATGGAACAACTAAACTACAGAGGCAAGCAGAACCAACCAATCAGCTGATAAACTAAACACAACACCCCCAACAATTACTACCAACAAGTGTACAAAACCAAATCCCAACAAGACGACCCAAACCAACTGCAGAACCATAAAGGCAACCTCTTATACAACTACGAGGAATTCAAAAATCAGTATAAACCCTACCAAAACCAAACCATGGCATACAAACAACGACCAGGAAATGCTCACCACCCTGCCAATAGAGACCCATACATCTTTCTACCAATGCTGATCAACAGGAGACAAAGCAGAAGAGGAAGATGAGAGAGGAGGGCCAGTAGAGCAAGCTTCAATAATATAGAGTCTATGATACAATCGAATTATTCAAAGCGAAGGCACACAACAAAAGAAATCGCGACCCAACCCAGCCAATACTAATCACACGCAAATAAAACTTGAAGACAATCCCCCAAAAGTCAATCTGCTAAGCTAAGAGACTTAACCCCAACCAAAACCCCACTAGACTATGCAAGGCGATACCTACAATCACTGCAAAGGGGAAATCAAGCAGTGAAATAATTCCAGAAATCTAGAAGCTACAGTAGTACAACAACGATCGACACTTGACCATCGCATCCTCAGATGAGAGCAATCAAGGCCACAATTCTAAGCAACACTAACAAGTAACAGCAAACAGAAGACCTACATCGGCGTAACAGATGAAGAACCTCTGTGGCGGCTGGCAGGCCTGACTTCAAATACTATTCAAGAAGCAGTCCTTCAAGGTAACTACACCAATGAAACTCACCCAAACCCAACCTTGACCAGCACAAGACTGGAAAAAGAACAGAAACTGTGCGAAACCTAATCCAATCGAAGTACCAAGCGCACGGACGCCGAGAAGAGAAAGTGAAAAAGAACAAGAAGGAGACAACACTCCCAAACAAACAAAGAGTGCCAGGCAAAAGGGCTAAGAATGAGAGGGAGAAGAGCAGAAGAAAGAGCAAGAGTGCAAATGCAACAGAACCACAACCTCTGCCCTTGAAAAGACTAAGTAAATCAAGTTCAAAAACAAAAACAGTTCACAAAAATGAGGACCAAAAGGAGCCAGCTTTGGGAGAGACTCAAGACACCAAATAACAGTCAACATAAAGTGAAAGCTCAAACAATATGGGCACAGAATATAGACTAAAATAAAACTACTGAAGAAGAGGGCTAAGTTAAAGTTTTGGCACTAAAACTTAACCTTAATCTATATAATTATCAAAATCCCAAAATAGTCAAGATAATCAAGATAATCAAAATATAAACCATTCTCAGACAATAACCCAATAATCAGAAGAAAGCGTTGAAAAGCCAGAACTCCCCCACAATAAACAGAGCTCAAACCACCCAGTATAAAGTATAAGGAAAAGAAAAACAGAACACACATAAAACAGCTAAAATAAAAGACAAGCAAACGAACAACTAAGGCTGCAACCTAACCAGAACAACACGCCCAACCCTAACCAGCTGAAGGTGTACAGGAAAAGCAAGTAACTAAAGGGACATACTTTCAAGTAGAACCTAGGTGACCTCTGCTGAAAGTGCAGAAATTCAGAATCACTATAAAGGCCGGACCCGAGTTCAAAATCACAGAAACCTCCTCAAACAACGAACCTAAATCCTATAAATACTGAAAAAGGCGAACATCATGTTTCAACCAGGGCGTGATCAGCAGGAGGCATCACAGCTGAGGCTAATGAAACGAGGCCCACCTAAGCCACCCTTCAGATAATATAGGTCGTGCTAATACTTATCTAATCCTAATGCACTTCCCGAATCAAATCTAAAAGTAAAAATCAAAGATGAATTTAAAAAACAAATAAAACTATAATACACTGCTTCAATCGTCTCAAATGAACAGCTGATATTGCATCACTGCTGAAGCTACTCCCAACCACAACAGAGCTGGCAACCAAACATCACTACATTAACAAACGGAAAAGTGTAATAATTCAAGTAATATGGAAGCTACAGTAAGTACAACAACTTTCGAAACTTGCCAATTGCACAAACCAATTAGTGCAACATCCAAAAACAATTGTAAGTAGTTGAGATTTGATGATCAAAGATTACATTTACTGAAGTTCAATTTTAAAAGATAGTTAATCTTTTAGTTTAAAGTACTTAGCTAGTTAAAAAACAAATTTAAAAAATTTACTCTAATTAAAAAATTTGTATCTTGACTTAAAAAACCAGTAATCCTAAGCTCTGTAAAAGACTCTCACTCCAAGAGTGCTGGGGTACACACCCTGAAGGCCGAAGTGGCGTAAGACCTCTCAGGCTGTATCCTCGCCGAGGGCTTTGCAGGGCTATTGCTGGTACTTACTTTACTTAAGCTTAAACTTAGAGGTCTGAGCTCAACTAACTACCAACTTTACACTGCTACTTGAGAGTGTACTCTGGTATTGGTAAGTGATACTCACACTCTTAACTACTTCTATAGGCCAACAGCAGTTGAGAACTCGTCTCAGCAGGTCACATTTACTTCTAGTTGTTTGTTGGTTGTTTGCTTTACTTTTGACTTCGTTGCCCAAGCAAAGGGGTGGCTGGGTAATACCTGGCACACAGTGTTTTAGTTGTTTGTTAGTTCTAGTTTAAGTCTTTAGGGTTTGTGTGTGGCTATGACCTGACTCTGACAACCATATTTATCTGTCGAGGGGTCCGCTGGCCAGGGCAGCCAATCTCTGGTGTTTATTGCACTAGGGAAGGGTTGCTTGGAAGCAATCAAGCCTCAGCGAGGCATGTTTGAATAATTATAGTATGTATTAATTTCAAGTAATAATCTTCACTTTAACCTTAGAATCCAAGCTAAAGCCGACTTTTGGGCTAGTCTACTGCCCTCTAGGCTTACACTATCACCTCTACCACATCCTAATGTTATTCTCATATCAAAAGCACCAATACCTAGTTATCCTAACAAAATTTCCGAAAGTCAGGTGGAGGGGTCATAAAGCTAGCCAAGCCAAAGTGCTGTTCCGGAAAAGTTCCATATTCTAGGTCTTAAGGCCAAATAAGTCCAAATAACCCATTTGCCTGGTATTTGAAGCCTATCACATCCCATATTGCTCAGTCTGCCCTATAGTCACCTGATATTAGTAATAAACAATGTTATCAATGATTATGATCAATTAGCCATCATAGACATCACATGGGGTAGAGCTGGGCTGGACCCAAGGGGTGAGGAGGAGGCACTTTTTTGAAAATTTCAAGGCCAAATGGCCGTTAGGACCTCCCTGACATTTCAAGATGGGATATAGCCACTCCCACCACCAATCGGCTTCTTTCCTTCTATCTCGTCGATCTAGAGTGTATTAGCGATGTTTAAGTTGGGATGGTAGGATGGGGAGGAGATTAGAAAATAATTTTTGTAAAATCATATAAGTCATACCTATAATCCGTTAGAGATAGCATAGGCACTTTCAAACTTGGAATTGAAAATAATTCGACCCCCCTTCTAAATCCGCGGTTCCTCAACTCGAAAACCAACTTTTTTTATGTTTCTGTAGTGAGGCTTGGATTTCTAGACGACTGAGAGTGGTTTGGGATCGATCTGAGACTCAAGGGTAGACCTCATGGTGCATCCGGGGGAAATGAGGAGGTCCCTGAAAAGTGGCCTCAGATCAGAAATTGGGGCCACCGACCTACCGATCTGAGGGGGTTCAAAAATATGGTTGGCAAAGCCAACAAAACTCCCAAACCCCAAACCCCTGATAGTTGATTGAGTGAGATTGAATGAATTTGAGATGATTAAATAGAGTGTTGAGTGATTAAAAGGAGTAATGTGAGAGGTTGGGGGTATAACGAGGTTCATGAGTAGATAAGAGGGGTATGTTTAATAATTTATAGTTAAAATCTAAAATCTGAATTCAATTTTTATAACTAAGTTCCAAATCACAAAATTCCCACTCAATTCGCTGACCACTCCAGCAATCCGATGAATATTGGGCAATCATGGCTAAAATCGTCAATGGCCAGCCGCAATGATGATGGGTTGCGGCATCTACCCAGCAATAGGCGTAAATTAATGGTTGGACTTACCTTAATCATGGCTCTAGTAAGTTAATATATATTGCTCTTAAACCCAAAACTCTTTATATACTTTACCAATTTCTATTTAGACGGAAAATTTCCACTACAGTAAAGACTGCTTCTCAGCAGTCATGAATCTCTGCCAACTATCTCCCTAAAATATTAATTTAAATGTTAAGGTATCAGTTGAAGCAAGCCAGCAACCAGAGCAGCAACCAACTCTCAAAGTAAGAATTCCCTTCTTATTTATTAACTTTAGATATGCAAAATCGTAGAGCCAGTTCGACCAACTTCCTTGCCAAGTTTGTGGCAAATGGATGCTTAAACGCACAATGAGCAGACACCATCAACGCATGCACAAGCCCTTAATCATAGAAGACTCTGACGCTGAAGAAGTCGTGATTGACACTGCTATTCCTAATTTTGCCCCATCTTCATTTATGAATACTTAAGCTGGCCTTCAACTAGAGTCAAGGAAAATCAACTTGAGGAATCCAAACAACCCCAAGTGATGACTGGCTCTACTATCGACACTGCCTATGATTTCTTCAACTATCCTGAGCCCCAAGTCAAGTTAATGAAATTCGATCTCATGCTAAAGGATCACTGGAACCTTTCACAATCTCTCCTCCCATTTACCTTGCTAGAGATTCCAGACAAATCAGTAAGACATTGATTTTAAATCCATATGTAGGTGAGCATAATGAAGGCAGTTGCTATTTTGGAAGACACTGCGACGGCTTGATTGAACGTAAGCTTAACATCGTATTGATGCTGCAACCAGAGCAGCTGCTTGAGCTAAGAAACATGGTCTATAACACAGCTTACCTCTCATTACTAAATAAGCGTTATGGCGAGGTCGCCACTGGTAAGAATTATTCTATCTCTCACCAAGGACTATAGAGAAAATGCCTGAGAAGTACTTAAAGATTTTCAACCCTTTAAAAGCCACAGTGTTCCAAAGCTATTTAAATGGCCAGCTCGTAAGAGCTTCAGTAAGCTATTCCATTCCTTTATCGACGAATACAATTGCGATGTGAGCGAGTAGCTTTCATATTTCAAAGTTCTAAGTGATATCCAAGTTGACGTGTTTGAATTCTTGAAAGTTGACAAGTTACCAGTCGTCGAGTTCAACACCTCTATTGTTTGGAAGCCTGGCAAGTTCAAGCGCAATCGCAAGGCGAAAACTTTGTGCAATCCTTCGAGACACGCTATTAATTCACCACGAGCATTGACAACTCAGGGGTGCGAATTGCCATGATACTTCAATCGCTGGTCAACTTCTTCGTTGACATTCCTTGCAGACCCCAAACTTCGAGATTCATGTGCCTGAATATCTTAATCGATAAATGGTTGAAGGAAACAAATCCATGAGGAGTGTGGGTTATAAATGCACCAAAGCATCAAGACTTCTTACTGTAGCAAGGGAGCTGGAGGATCAGATGTGGGTTTTGCTTGACCCCAAGGCCATAGTACTCAAGAGTAATGATGCTGAGAAGCTAGAAAGGAAGGTGTACCCCGACATTGAAGATTAAGTTATAGCACAGCCCAAGTTGAAGCCCAGACTTTAAAAGCAATTGGACAAGGCAAAGAAGGCTCTCAACCTCCCCGATATGACTGCTGGCAATAAGTGCAAACCAACCACCACCTACTATGTCAAACTCTACTCTAAGGAACTCTGGGTATACGATTGCAGCTGCAGAATCCACAAGCTTCATTTTTGAGAACAAGTTGCCTGAGTCCTGAGTACTAGATATGCAAAATCTCCTAAACCCCACTTGAAAAATAATCAAAACATAAAAATTCATCCCTAATCCATTCACTAATCACTGCTTCTTATTACTTAAGCATTCTATCATAATACACTTAATACTATACTGCTTACTTTAGTCAATAGCGATTGTTTACCTTCCTATATTTATCTTAGCTTCCTTATAATAATATTGCCATTAATTAATTAAACCCTTGTCTGGAAATGCTCCATTGGCATTTAAATCTGCAATAGCAATTCTCTCGAGTATATTCAAGCTGTCTAACTAAATGACACATGTATTAACAGTCGTCAGCTACTAAACTCAACTGGTTAGCTGCCACATTATAAAAATGTCTCATTTGCTATTCCATTTGACGCCGCTCCTTTAAAACCCCAGAGCGGCATTGTAATTGTAATTAATTTTTCAATTTAACTTGCACACATTGAAATCGCTAAAATGAAGTCTGCTGCCCCAAAATATCAGAGAAAGAAGATCAGCAAGTAGTGTCCCTTCCTCCCCCATTAATGCACTGACACTACTACATTCACTGCCACTTCCTCTTATTACAAGCATCTTAAAATAGTTCACAGGGGTTTTGGGAAGAATTTAAAATGAATCGTAAGACGTTCCCTTGTGACATATGCGGCCATAAGTCAATCTCTGAGGACAGCTTGAGAAAGCAAGTGTTTGTAGTAATTGGTACTCTCAAAAACCAAAACCATTGCCAAAGCCAAGAGACATGTACCCCTTCAAGCTAAACCCCATGTTAAGAAGCACGATCAAGTCAAAGGTAATAAATTATTCTCTTAAATGATTGCCTAGAAGTCAGAGTGAGCCCTAATGTCAAACGTGTTGAGGAAGAGAAGGAAGGGCACATCGCCTCCACCACGCCTGCCAAGATAGTGAATGACCATATGTTGCTTGATATGGAAGAGTCATTCACTGATGGGTCATAAGAAGAACTATTCTATGAACAGCCAGGATCCATGAACTTTGAACCTATGCTACAGCAATAATAAGTAAATTTGATCAAATCGAGTGTACCCATCATTTATCAGCCAACCAATGCTGCTGACCCCATTATGCAGGATCTCTCACTTTCACCCCCAAAATATCCCCTTCTTATAGACGACAACTAAGAAGAAACCCATCTGATGTAAGAGCAGCCACTCAGGCATTTGGCTCCCGTAGAGGTAAGCCAGCAACTGTAAAGCTAGATTTCCAGTCTAAATGCACACCACCCAGTTTGTACAAAGCCAAAACCCCAGAATAAGTTGGACCCCGTCACTGGACTTTAATCAGCAGTCTAAGAGATGTTCAATCCCCATCCTATGAGTAACCCATTTAATCCACTCTCAATGCAAGCATCTATAGTGAGCAGTGCCAACAGCATCAATTTTTCTTAGCAGCCATTACCAATAACATCTTTAAACTTCGGGGCCCCTTTTTAATTAGCCACTGGATTTTCAAGACTAATAACAAAGGCTTTGGTCCGAATACAATTAGAGCTTGTCCTCGCTTAGTTTCACAAAATCTCTTTAGCATCTAGTGAAATCCAATTCTCTATCTGTTGTCAACGCTGGATATGAGTAGTAGAAAGTCAACACACCAAATGAAAGAGTCTACTCATAGGAAGAACAATCGATTGCAGGAGATAGAATCGAGGAGATCGAATCGTCAGTGAAAGGAACAGATTTGAAAGAAGCTCTCAACTTTATGTTATAAAATATCAAGAAGCACTCAGACTACTAATGGGGAGATATCAACGAAGCAACGCCCAAGGACTAATCAAAGCAACTTAAGCATCTGCATTTGACCAGAGCCCACTACAATCTTGACATGGGGACTCAATTGAGAGAAAGCAACGCCCAAATCGGCTATGGGGAAATCACTCAAGGGGGCGTTGACAAAATAATTTCTTCATTCTACAAGTTGGGGTTCTCTGAAGATTCGGTATTCTTGGATATAGGCTCAGGCTTTGGGCAAGTCAACTTTCAGGTAGCACTCCAATATAAACGCAAGAGTGTAGGCATAGAAATCGTCCCCAAAAGATTTCACTTCTGCCAAGAGAAGTTGAGGGGTTTCAAAATCAAGTATCGCAGTTGCAAGCATATTGTTAGTGCTCTTGATCTCCTTGAATTCCATTGTAATGATATCGAAGCAATGCAGTACCTCATGACCCCATCTCTAATAAAAATCACCCATGTTTACGTATTTGACACTGTCATGAGCAAGACCACCAAGCAAAGCATTGTTAAGCTTATCAATCAATCGCATTGGGTATAAGCACTGGCTTGGACACAAGCCCCCAACATAACTCTGGAAAAGTTGGGGCTCCAAAATTTTGAGCTAACTATTGTACACAAGTCAATTGGAATGTAAAGCGGTAAGGGCAACTTCCTTCTATGTGTACGGTAAAGTCAAACCCCAACTGAGAACAATTGACGCCATTCAAGAGGATGAAGAGGAGCCATACTTACACAGCTTGCATGGATCAGCAGGGTCAGTTGTCATCATCCAAAACCCCAATATAAAAAACCGATAGAACATTTCCAAGAATAAACCAAAGATTAAGAACGATTAGAACGAGATGAGTCAAATGTCGGAGATTTCGGATTTCTAAGACCTTGACAATGATCAGTACTAGTAATTCAATCGAACTGGGGATCAGTCAACGGCGAAAGGGGATTAGCAGCAAGGGTGGTAGCGCTGCATTGACCACTTCAAGAATCTAACAAGCGATTAGAACAAGTACAACCAAGGACTTGAGTACAGTCTGAAAATACTAAACCCCAAACATCAATATATCGATCAATCGGTAGTGTAATAATTCCAAAGCAAGCACCAGATAACCATCGATAACATAGACAGAGCACTGATAAGCAAGTTAAGCTTGGACAAGCTTAATGAGGAGCAGGTGGGTTTATTACAAAGAGCCATCAATAATTACAACTTGTCATTGAAAAGGGAAGGCTATCAAATAATTGCTGGGGGAAATATAAAAGTTGCACAATCAAGAAATCGATAAGTAAAGAGAGCTGGAGGAAGACTTGGATGCTGCATGCAAGGAAATCGACGAATTGACAAAGTGGGAGCTGGAGAAGAAGTACTTGAAAGTAAAATCGCTAATCGGTTCTGGTTCTTATGGCCGAGTTTACAAATGCTAGTGTCTCCCTGGAAACGTTCTCTTCAAGGCTAACCAGAATACTCTCCATGTTGCAGTGAAGGTGCCAGTTATTAGCCAAGCCAATCCTAACAATGAACTTAACTAACTTCAGATATTGAACAGGACGAAAGACCCTCGTAAAGATTCGTGGTAAAGCTGCTCAACGAAGTGACCTTCTTGAATTTACGTTGCTCTAGTGCTCGAGTACTATCCATTTGAACTCCGCAAATTGATGAAGGAAGGGCTGAACCCCAAGCAGGTGGCTTTTATAAGCTATGGTATAATTAAGGCAGTGGCATTCGCTCATAAAATGAATATTGCTCACCTCGACATCAAGCCTGAAAACATTCTCATGGATGATCGATGGATACCTAAGCTATGCGACTGGGGAATGGCGAACACCAATGGCGAGGGCACTTATGGGTATCAAGCACCTGAGATATAGTAAGTTGATATAACAGTTGCAGCCAATGCGAGAAAGCTGGACTCATGGGCTCTTGGAATCACTCTATACCAGGTGGCATCTAAGCGCTTGCCTGCATCAAAGGACCAATTGATTGACATGGCGAACCACTACTAAGAAATAAGTCTGGCTGATGATATTGAAAACCCCCAGACCGAGCTCCTCAAGATCGTTAAGCAGTTGCTATGCTTTAACCCCAAAGATCGCACCCTTCCCCAAGATGCTTTGATGTCTTCTATGTTTTAGAAAATGCCATAGCAGTTTAAACAGAACTTGGACATATCACTCTTGTATTGACTCTGCGTTATTGTATCACTAACTATACTATAGTAAATAAGTTAATCGACTACTATCACACTCTGCTATATATAACATTGTAATAATTTTGTTTGTAAATGAATACTAGATTTTAATAATTTGATAAGATTTTAATTTACCAATTCATTACATATTACAACTTCTAAATTACATTCAGGGGTTTTGCATGAATGGGATTTGGAAGGAGTAATCCCTGAACAAATTAAGTGGTGTTGGGGAATAAAGTAAACAGTAATGTATAGCTGAATTGAATTTGGCGTGAATTAGCGAAAGGCATACTAGTCGGCAGACAATTTGTGGGACGAATAGTTTAAGGTGCTTTGTTTATTCAAGATGCTTAAATGTGCGTATCAATCATGGTAGTCACTGTTGTTGCTGCTGATAACCTTGGGGTTGGGTTCTAGTGTTATTCAGCAACGAGCTGCTAAATGAGGCTTGTTGCGATTGATGAACATCATTTCATTTGCCTGGGTAGTGTTATCGTTGGTGTTCAGTTATCTGCGCTTTGCTTTGACCATTTCTCTAGAGGACAACTCATCTGCTCGCGACGTGAATGCTTACAGGGGGAACTTCGGGGTCTTCGCCTGTAGCGTCTATCTCTCAGGGCGCTTGCGCATTTTGGTGCCATTGTTGAGGAGATTCACGGCCCTGCCGCGGTTGCTCACGTTGGAGGTGACTGCATTCTCCAGTACATCGAACATCTGCGCAGTCAACTGGATGAACTGCTTCTTGCCCAGGGCCTTCTGTGACTTCCTGTGTTCCAAGCTGGCCTTGATGTTCTGCTCCGAAGAATCGCTTCACTATTATGATCCTAATACAGGAGAGTTTTGAATAATTAAGGATAGTTAATTCCGAGGTGGTTTAGAACAACTAACGAAAACGCACAGGATACTAAGTTGTTTAGATTACTACCACCCCCCCCCCCCCCCCCCCCCCCCCCCCCCCCCCCCCCCCCCCCCCCCCCCCCCCCCCCCCCCCCCCTAATATTCCAAGTAATCATATCCACTTACGTTGTAAAGGAACTGCCTGTTCACTGAATGCTTGCCCTTGATCTCAGGCAGATACTGGGTGATCTCACTGTCCTTCAACACGTCCTCAAGCAGGTTCACACGGACAGCTCGTTGAGCTTGGGCACATGGATGATTCGCACGTCCTGGTTGCGCAGCACCTATTACAAAGCCAGATTAATCTCAAACGATTTGAATCATGAACCAAGCCACGTACCTTCTTCCTTCCCACGAAGATGCCCTGGATGTACTCGAGCGTGCACTCCTGATATGGTGGCAGGTAGAACTAGCCTAAACAACGATGATTTCAGCGAATCTTACCCTGAGTGAGCAGGATCGAGTAGATGTCCTGCTTGGACTTGCCCAGTCTGGCCAGGTCTTGCGAAGGCACGGAGTGCACCACCTGGTTGTTGATCGTCTCAGTATTGATAATGGTCAGTCGAGTGGGGCGCTAGAGCTCCCCAGCATCATCTTCATCGCCCTCCTCCTTATCATACGAGAACTTGAACTCCTCCTCCTGGTATGGCGCGAAGCTGGACACGTCGCCACCTGATCTCTACACATTGGCTTGCTTCTTTGAAGGATCAGTCCTGGCCTAAACTCGACTGGCGTGTTGGGTGTTCGAGACAAGATACTTATCGACCTGGGTGGCGTTCCTCATCTGCTGGATGGCGGCCTGGTGGAACTCTGCAGAATCCTCATTGCCAATCATGTTCGGGGAGTGGCCGCCATGGTCGTAGGTCTGCTCTCGACTCTCCTCCTCGACAGGCTTATTTGAGCATCAGTGCCCTGCCCTGCAAAGTTGGCTCTTGCGCCAGAGATCTAAATGCATGATGTTGAATATCAGAATAGATATAGTGGCATGATAACCCCACATGATAGAGGAGTGCTGACCATGAAGGGAGGAAGGGGTGATATGTATATTAGAATACACCTAATTCAGGTTGAAGGAAATGGGTAGGAATTCATATGATCAATGGTTGATTAATTAGAATAGAGCTGAGCTTACCTTGCCTCGCACCACGCCGAGATCCTTGATAGGGAAGCCATTCATAACCCCGCTGCCGAAGCTGCTCTGAAAGAATGAGCCTGCGTTGGGTTGCTGCTGGCCACCACCCATCCCTGGCTGCGCCAGGGAGTGGGGGTGGGGAGCGTCCCTGATTTCTCCGTCTTCGATGTCGCCAGTCTTGTCAGCCACCTGCTGTTACTTGGAATCGCTGTTCATTCTTATTAATTAATAGAGGTGATTAAGAATTTAACTGAAACATCCAAATTCGATTAGTGTAATATGAAATTAAAATACGTTAATAAATTTTAATACTAAATTTACAAATTCTCGATTCTGCAAATATATATACAATCCTGAATCAGAGTGGAATCGATCGATCTCAGCGCATACTATTCATCATCGATAATTCGACATATCAGAGTGTGCGTCACATACCCAATCATTCATATATCTCATTGGATTTATATAAATAGTACTTATTCATCATTCTGGGTTTTGTCGAATTTTTGAAATAGATTTTGAAAAAATCAATTTCTCGACAAAACCCAGAATGATGAATAAGTACTATTTATATAAATCCAATGAGATATATGAATGATTGGGTATGTGACGCACACTCTGATATGTCGAATTATCGATGATGAATAGTATGCGCTGAGATCGATCGATTCCACTCTGATTCAGGATTGTATATATATTTGCAGAATCGAGAATTTGTAAATTTAGTATTAAAATTTATTAACGTATTTTAATTTCATATTACACTAATTGAATTTGGATGTTTCAGTTAAATTCTTAATCACCTCTATTAATTAATAAGAATGAACAGCGATTCCAAGTAACAGCAGGTGGCTGACAAGACTGGCGACATCGAAGACGGAGAAATCAGGGACGCTCCCCACCCCCACTCCCTGGCGCAGCCAGGGATGGGTGGTGGCCAGCAGCAACCCAACGCAGGCTCATTCTTCTAGAGCAGCTTCGGCAGCGGGGTCATGAATGGCTTCCCTATCAAGGATCTCGGCGTGGTGCGAGGCAAGGTAAGCTCAGCTCTATTCTAATTAATCAACCATTGATCATATGAATTCCTACTCATTTCCTTCAACCTGAATTGGGTGTATTCTACTATACATATCACCCCTTCCTCCCTTCATGGTCAGCACTCCTCTATCATGGGGTTATCATCCACTATATCTATTCTGATATTCAACATCATGCATTTAGATCTCTGGCGCAAGAGCCAACTTTGCAGGGCATGGCACTGATGCTCAAATGAAGCCTGTCGAGGAAGAGAGTCGCGAGCAGACCTACGACCATGGCGGCCACTCCCCGAACATGATTGGCAATGAGGACTCTGCAGAGTTCCACCAGGCCGCCATCCAGCAGATGAGGAACGCCACCCAGGTCGATAAGTATCTTGTCTCGAAAACCCAAAACGCCAGTCGAGCTTAGGCCAGAACTGATCCTTCGAAGAAGAAAGCCAATGTGTAGAGATCAGGTGGCGACGTGTCCAGCTTCGCGCCATACCAGGAGGAGGAGTTCAAGTTCTCGTATGATAAGGAGGAGGGCGATGAAGAGGATGCTGTGGAGCTCTAGCGCCCCACTCGACTGACCATTATCAACACTGAGACGATCAACAACCAGGTAGTGCACTCCGTGCCTTCGCAAGACCTGGCCAGACTGGGCAAGTCCAAGCAGGACATCTACTCGATCCTGCTCACTCAGGGTAAGATCGCTGAAATCATCGTTGTTTAGGCCAGTTCTACCTGCCACCCTATCAGGAGTGCACGCTCGAGTACATCCAGGGCATCTTCGTGGGAAGGAAGAAGGTACGTGGCTTGGTTCATGATTCAAATCGTTTGAGATTAATCTGGCTTTGTAATAGGTGCTGCGCAACCAGGACGTGCGAATCATCCATGTGCCCAAGCTCAACGAGCTGTCCGTGGTGAACCTGCTTGAAGACGTGTTGAAGGACAGTGAGATCACCCAGTACCTGCCTGAGATCAAGGGCAAGCATTCAGTGAACAGGCAGTTCCTTTACAACTTAAGTGGATATTGATAGCTTTGGGATATATTGGTAGTAATACTAAACAAACTTAGTCAATCTAAACCACCCGAGGATTAACTAATCCCTTAACTTATCACCAACCCCTGATATAGATCATCAACACCGTGAAGCCCGACTTCTTTCCCCAGAACATCAAGGCCAGCTTGGAACACAGGAAGTCGCAGAAGGCCCTGGGCAAGAAGCAGTTCATCCAGTTGACTGCGCAGATGTTTGATGTACTGGAGAACGCAGTCACCTCCAACGTGAGCAACCGCGGCAGGGCCGTGAATCTCCTCAACAATGGCACCAAGAAGCGCAAGCGCCCTGAGAGATAGACGCTACAGGCGAAGACCCCGAAGTTCCCCCTGTAAGCATTCACGTCGCGAGCAGATGAGTTGTCCTCTAGAGAAATGGTCAAAGCAAAGCGCAGATAACTGAACACCAACGATAACACTACCCAGGCAAATGAAAATGATGTTCATCAATCGCACATAAGCCTCGTTTAGCAGCTCGTTGGTGAATTACACTAGAACCCAACCCCAAGGAGATCAGCAGCAGCAACAACAGTGACTATCATGATTGACAACGCCCAAATTTAAAGGCTATTTTAATCAAACCAAGGAAATTCCCCCCTCACCAATTTCTCTCCAGCACCCTATATGCTTTCCCTAATTCACCCCAATTACCCCAATTCACTTATTCACCATTATCTTTTTACTATATTCCCCAACACCACTTAATTTGTTCAGTGATTATTCCTTCCAAATCCGATTCATGCAAAACCACTGAATGTAATTTGGAAGTTGTAATATGTAATGAATTGGTAAATTAAAATCTTATCAAATTATTAAAATTATAACTCAATTTAAAACAAAATTTCAACGTAATATATATATAGCAGAGTGTGATAGTAGTCGAAACTTATTTACTATAGTATAGTTAGTGATACAATAACGCAGAGTCAATACAAGAGTGATATGTCCAAGTTCTGTTTAAACTGCTATGGCATTTTCTAAAACATAGAAGACATCAAAGCATCTTGGGGAAGGGTGCGATCTTTGGGGTTAAAGCATAGCAACTGCTTAACGATCTTGAGGAGCTCGGTCTGGGGGTTTTCAATATCATCAGCCAGACTTATTTCTTAGTAGTGGTTCGCCATGTCAATCAATTGGTCCTTTGATGCAGGCAAGCGACCCTTCGATGCCACCTGGTATAGAGTGATTCCAAGAGCCCATGAGTTCAGCTTTCTCGCATTGGCTGCAACAGTTATATCAACTTACTATATCTCAGGTGCTTGATACCCATAAGTGCCCTCGCCATTGGTGTTCGCCATTCCCCAGTCGCATAGCTTAGGTACCCATCGATCATCCATGAGAATGTTTTCGGGCTTGATGTTGAGGTGAGCAATATTCATTTTATGAGCGAATGCCACTGCCTTAATTATACCATAGCTTATAAAAGCCACTTGCTTGGGGTTCAGCCATTCCTTCATCACTTTGCGGAGTTCAAATGGATAATACTCGAGCACGAGAGCAACATAATCATTCAAGAAGGGCACTTCGTTGAGCAGTTTTACAACGAATCTTTACGAGGGTCTTTCGTCCTGTTCAATATCTGAAGTTAGTTAAGTTCATTGTTAGGATTGGCTTGGCTAATAACTGGCACCTTCACTGCAACATGGAGAGTATTATGGTTAGCCTTGAAGAGAACGTTTCCAGGGAGACACTAGCATTTGTAAACTCGGCCATAAGAACCAGAACCGATTAGCGATTTTACTTTCAAGTACTTCTTCTCCAGCTCCCACTTTGTCAATTCGTCGATTTCCTTACATGCAGCATCCAAGTCTTCCTCCAGCTCTCTTTACTTATCGATTTCTTGATTGTGCAACTTTTATATTTCACCCAGCAATTATTTGATAAGCCCTTCCCTTTTCAATGACAAGTTGTAATTATTGATGGCTCTTTGTAATAAACCCACCTGCTCCTCATTAA
>ARYC01016990.1:0-16458 GCA_000711775.1 Oxytricha trifallax
AAACGTTCTCTTCAAGGCTAACCATAATACTCTCCATGTTGCAGTGAAGGTGCCAGTTATTAGCCAAGCCAATCCTAACAATGAACTTAACTAACTTCAGATATTGAACAGGACGAAAGACCCTCGTAAAGATTCGTGGTAAAGCTGCTCAACGAAGTGACCTTCTTGAATGATTACGTTGCTCTAGTGCTCGAGTACTATCCATTTGAACTCCGCAAATTGATGAAGGAAGGGCTGAACCCCAAGCAGGTGGCTTTTATAAGCTATGGTATAATTAAGGCAGTGGCATTCGCTCATAAAATGAATATTGCTCACCTCGACATCAAGCCTGAAAACATTCTCATGGATGATCGATGGATACCTAAGCTATGCGACTGGGGAATGGCGAACACAATGGCGAGGGCACTTATGGGTATCAAGCACCTGAGATATAGTAAGTTGATATAACTGTTGGAGCCAATGCGAGAAAGCTGGACTCATTGGCTCTTGGAATCACTCTATACCAGGTGGCATCGAAGGGTCGCTTGCCTGCATCAAAGGACCAATTGATTGACATGGCGAACCACTACTAAGAAATAAGTCTGGCTGATGATATTGAAAACCCCCAGACCGAGCTCCTCAAGATCATTAAGCAGTTGCTATGCTTTAACCCCAAAGATCGCACCCTTCCCCAAGATGCTTTGATGTCTTCTATGTTTTAGAAAATGCCATAGCAGTTTAACAGAACTTGGACATATCACTCTTGTATTGACTCTGCGTTATTGTATCACTAACAATACTATAGTAAATAAGTTAATCGACTACTATCACACTCTGCTATATATATATATTACGTTGAAATTTTGTTTGTAAATTGAGTTATAATTTTTAATAATTTGATCAAGTTTTTAATTACCAATTCATTACATATTACAACTTCCAAATTACATTCAGGGGTTTTGCATGAATGGGATTTGGAAGGAGTAATCACTGAACAAATTAAGTGGTTTTGGGGAATAAAGTAAAAAGACAATGGTGAATTAGTGAATTGGGGGGTAATTGGGGTGAATTAGGGAAAGCATATAGGGTACTGGAGAGAATTTGGTGAGGGAGAATTAGTTTTAAGGGAAGTTGCTTTGTTTGATTAAAATAGCCCTTTAAATAAGGGCGTTATCAATCATGGTAGTCACTGTTGTTGCTGCTACTGATAACCTTGGGGTTGGGTTCTAGTGTTATTCAGCAACGAGCTGCTAAATGAGGCTTGTGTGCGATTGATGAACATCATTTCATTTGCCTGGGTAGGGTTATCGTTGGTGTTCAGTTATCTGCGCTTTGCTTTGACCATTTCTCTAGGGGACAACTCATCTGCTCGCGACGTGAATGCTTACAGGGGGAACTTCGGGTCTTCGCCTGCAGCGTCTATCTCTCGGGGCGCTTGCGCTTCTTGGTGCCATTGTTGAGGAGATTCACGGCCCTGCCGCGGTTGCTCACGTTGGAAGTGACTGCGTTCTCCAGTACATCGAACATCTGCGCAGTCAACTGGATGAACTGCTTCTTGCCCAGAGCCTTCTGCGACTTCCTGTGTTCCAAGCTGGCATTGATGTTCTGGGGGAAGAAGTCGGGCTTCACGGTGTTGATGATCTATATCAGGGGTTGGTGATAAGTTAAGGGATTAGTTAATCCTTGGGTGGTTTAGATTGACTAAGTTTGTTTAGTATTACTACCAATATATCCCAAAGCTATCAATATCCACTTACGTTGTAAAGGAACTGCCTGTTCACTGAATGCTTGCCCTTGATCTCAGGCAGGTACTGGGTGATCTCACTGTCCTTCAACACGTCCTCAAGCAGGTTCACCACGGACAGCTCGTTGAGCTTGGGCACATGGATGATTCGCACGTCCTGGTTGCGCAGCACCTAATACAAAGCCAGATTAATCTCAAACGATTTGAATCATGAACCAAGCCACGTACCTTCTTCCTTCCCACGAAGATGCCCTGGATGTACTCGAGCGTGCACTCCTGATATGGTGGCAGGTAGAACTGGCCTAAACAACGATGATTTCAGCGAATCTTACCCTGAGTGAGCAGGATCGAGTAGATGTCCTGCTTGGACTTGCCCAGTCTGGCCAGGTCTTGCGAAGGCACGGAGTGCACCACCTGGTTGTTGATCGTCTCAGTGTTGATAATGGTCAGTCGAGTGGGGCGCTAGAGCTCCCCAGCATCATCTTCATCGCCCTCCTCCTTATCATACGAGAACTTGAACTCCTCCTCCTGGTATGGCGCGAAGCTGGACACGTCGCCACCTGATCTTTACACATTGGCTTTCTTCTTCGAAGGATCAGTTCTGGCCTAAGCTCGACTGGCGTGTTGAGTGTTCGAGACAAGATACTTATCGACCTGGGTGGCGTTCCTCATCTGCTGGATGGCGGCCTGGTGGAACTCTGCAGAATCCTCATTGCCAATCATGTTCGGGGAGTGGCCGCCATGGTCGTAGGTCTGCTCGCGACTCTCTTCCTCGACAGGCTTCATTTGAGCATCAGTGCCCTGCCCTGCAAAGTTGGCTCTTGCGCCAGAGATCTAAATGCATGATGTTGAATATCAGAATAGATATAGTGGCATGATAACCCCACATGATAGAGGAGTGCTGACCATGAAGGGAGGAAGGGGTGATATGTATAGTAGAATACACCTAATTCAGGTTGAAGGAAATGAGTAGGAATTCATATGATCAATGGTTGATTAATTAGAATAGAGCTGAGCTTACCTTGCCTCGCACCACGCCGAGATCCTTGATAGGGAAGCCATTCATAACCCCGCTGCCGAAGCTGCTCTGAAAGAATGAGCCTGCGTTGGGTTGCTGCTGGCCACCACCCATCCCTGGCTGCGCCAGGGAGTGGGGGTGGGGAGCGTCCCTGATTTCTCCGTCTTCGATGTCGCCAGTCTTGTCAGCCACCTGCTGTTACTTGGAATCGCTGTTCATTCTTATTAATTAATAGAGGTGATTAAGAATTTAACTGAAACATCCAAATTCGATTAGTGTAATATGAAATTAAAATACGTTAATAAATTTTAATACTAAATTTACAAATTCTCGATTCTGCAAATATATATACAATCCTGAATCAGAGTGGAATCGATCGATCTCAGCGCATACTATTCATCATCGATAATTCGACATATCAGAGTGTGCGTCACATACCCAATCATTCATATATCTCATTGGATTTATATAAATAGTACTTATTCATCATTCTGGGTTTTGTCGAGAAATTGATTTTTTCAAAATCTATTTCAAAAATTCGACAAAACCCAGAATGATGAATAAGTACTATTCATATAAATCCAATGAGATATATGAATGATTGGGTATGTGACGCACACTCTGATATGTTGAATGATCTATGATGAATAGTATGCGCTGAGATCGATCGATTCCACTCTGATTCAGGATGTTATATATATTTGCGGAATCGAGAATTTGTAAATTTAGTATTAAAATTTATTAACGTATTTTAATTTCATATTACACTAATTGAATTTGGATGTTTCAGTTAAATTCTTAATCACCACTATTAATTAATAAGAATGAACAGCGATTCCAAGTAACAGCAGGTGGCTGACAAGACTGGCGACATCGAAGACGGAGAAATCAGGGACGCCCCCCACCCCCACTCCCTGGCGCAGCCAGGGATGGGTGGTGGCCAGCAGCAACCCAACGCAGGCTCATTCTTCCAGAGCAGCTTCGGCAGCGGGGTTATGAATGGCTTCCCTATCAAGGATCTCGGCGTGGTGCGAGGCAAGGTAAGCTCAGCTCTATTCTAATTAATCAACCATTGATCATATGAATTCCTACTCATTTCCTTCAACCTGAATTGGGTGTATTCTACTATACATATCACCCCTTCCTCCCTTCATGGTCAGCACTCCTCTATCATGTGGGGTTATCATGCCACTATATCTATTCTGATATTCAACATCATGCATTTAGATCTCTGGCGCAAGAGCCAACTTTGCAGGGCAGGGCACTGATGCTCAAATGAAGCCTGTCGAGGAAGAGAGTCGCGAGCAGACCTACGACCATGGCGGCCACTCCCCGAACATGATTGGCAATGAGGATTCTGCAGAGTTCCACCAGGCCGCCATCCAGCAGATGAGGAACGCCACCCAGGTCGATAAGTATCTTGTCTCGAACACTCAACACGCCAGTCGAGCTTAGGCCAGAACTGATCCTTCGAAGAAGAAAGCCAATGTGTAAAGATCAGGTGGCGACGTGTCCAGCTTCGCGCCATACCAGGAGGAGGAGTTCAAGTTCTCGTATGATAAGGAGGAGGGCGATGAAGATGATGCTGGGGAGCTCTAGCGCCCCACTCGACTGACCATTATCAACACTGAGACGATTAACAACCAGGTGGTGCACTCCGTGCCCTCGCAAGACCTGGCCAGACTGGGCAAGTCCAAGCAGGACATCTACTCGATCCTGCTCACTCAGGGTAAGATTCGCTGAAATCATCGTTGTTTAGGCCAGTTCTACCTGCCACCCTATCAGGAGTGCACGCTCGAGTACATCCAGGGCATCTTCGTGGGAAGGAAGAAGGTACGTGGCTTGGTTCATGATTCAAATCGTTTGAGATTAATCTGGCTTTGTAATAGGTGCTGCGCAACCAGGACGTGCGAATCATCCATGTGCCCAAGCTCAACGAGCTGTCCGTGGTGAACCTGCTTGAGGACGTGTTGAAGGACAGTGAGATCACCCAGTACCTGCCTGAGATCAAGGGCAAGCATTCAGTGAACAGGCAGTTCCTTTACAACGTAAGTGGATATTGATAGCTTTGGGATATATTGGTAGTAATACTAAACAAACTTAGTCAATCTAAACCACCCAAGGATTAACTAATCCCTTAATTTATCACCAACCCCTGATATAGATCATCAATACCGTGAAGCCCGACTTCTTCCCCCAGAACATCAAGGCCAGCTTGGAACACAGGAAGTCGCAGAAGGCTCTGGGCAAGAAGCAGTTCATCCAGTTGACTGCGCAGATGTTCGATGTACTGGAGAACGCAGTCACCTCCAACGTGAGCAACCGCGGCAGGGCCGTGAATCTCCTCAACAATGGCACCAAGAAGCGAAAGCGCCCCGAGAGATAGACGCTGCAGGCGAAGACCCCGAAGTTCCCCCTGTAAGCATTCACGTCGCGAGCAGATGAGTTGTCCCCTAGAGAAATGGTCAAAGCGAAGCGCAGATAACTGAACACCAACGATAACCCTACCCAGGCAAATGAAATGATGTTCATCAATCGCACACAAGCCTCATTTAGCAGCTCGTTGCTGAATAACACTAGAACCCAACCCCAAGGTTATCAGCAGCAGCAACAACAGTGACTACCATGATTGACAACGCCCAAATTTAAAGGGCTATTTTAATCAAACAAAGCAACTTCCCTTAAAACTAATTCTCCCTCACCAAATTCTCTCCAGTACCCTATATGCTTTCCCTAATTCACCCCAATTACCCCCCAATTCACTAATTCACCATTATCTTTTTACTTTATTCCCCAACACCACTTAATTTGTTCAGTGATTACTCCTTCCAAATCCCATTCATGCAAAACCCCTGAATGTAATTTGGAAGTTGTAATATGTAATGAATTGGTAAATTAAAAACTTGATCAAATTATTAAAAATTATAACTCAATTTACAAACAAAATTTCAACGTAATATATATATATATAGCAGAGTGTGATAGTAGTCGATTAACTTATTTACTATAGTATAGTTAGTGATACAATAACGCAGAGTCAATACAAGAGTGATATGTCCAAGTTCTGTTTAAACTGCTATGGCATTTTCTAAAACATAGAAGACATCAAAGCATCTTGGGGAAGGATGCGATCTTTGGGGTTAAAGCATAGCAACTGCTTAACGATCTTGAGGAGCTCGGTCTGGGGGTTTTCAATATCATCAGCCAGACTTATTTCTTAGTAGTGGTTCGCCATGTCAATCAATTGGTCCTTTGATGCAGGCAAGCGACCCTTCGATGCCACCTGGTATAGAGTGATTCCAAGAGCCCATGAGTCCAGCTTTCTCGACATTGGCTCCAACAGTTATATCAACTTACTATATCTCAGGTGCTTGATACCCATAAGTGCCCTCGCCATTGGTGTTCGCCATTCCCCAGTCGCATAGCTTAGGTACCCATCGATCATCCATGAGAATGTTTTCAGGCTTGATGTCGAGGTGAGCAATATTCATTTTATGAGCGAATGCCACTGCCTTAATTATACCATAGCTTATAAAAGCCACCTGCTTGGGGTTCAGCCCTTCCTTCATCAATTTGCGGAGTTCAAATGGATAGTACTCGAGCACTAGAGCAACGTAATCATTCAAGAAGGTCACTTCGTTGAGCAGCTTTACCACGAATCTTTACGAGGGTCTTTCGTCCTGTTCAATATCTGAAGTTAGTTAAGTTCATTGTTAGGATTGGCTTGGCTAATAACTGGCACCTTCACTGCAACATGGAGAGTATTCTGGTTAGCCTTGAAGAGAACGTTTCCAGGGAGACACTAGCATTTGTAAACTCGGCCATAAGAACCAGAACCGATTAGCGATTTTACTTTCAAGTACTTCTTCTCCAGCTCCCACTTTGTCAATTCGTCGATTTCCTTACATGCAGCATCCAAGTCTTCCTCCAGCTCTCTTTACTTATCGATTTCTTGATTGTGCAACTTTTATATTTCACCCAGCAATTATTTGATAAGCCCTTCCCTTTTCAATGACAAGTTGTAATTATTGATGGCTCTTTGTAATAAACCCACCTGCTCCTCATTAAGCTTGTCCAAGCTTTACTTGCTTATCAGTGCTCTGTCTATGTTATCGATGGTTATCTGGCGCTTGCTTTGGAATTATTACACTACCGATTGATCGATATATTGATGTTTGGGGTTTAGTATTTTCAGACTGTACTCAAGTCCTTGGTTGTACTTGTTCTAATCGCTTGTTAGATTCTTGAAGTGGTCAATGCAGCGCTACCACCCTTGCTGCTAATCCCCTTTCGCCGTTGACTGATCCCCAGTTCGATTGAATTACTAGTACTGATCATTGTCAAGGTCTTAGAAATCCGAAATCTCCGACATTTGACTCATCTCGTTCTAATCGTTCTTAATCTTTTATTCTTGGAAATGTTCTATCGGTTTTTTATATTGGGGTTTTGGATGATGACAACTGACCCTGCTGATCCATGCAAGCTGTGTAAGTATGGCTCCTCTTCATCCTCTTGAATGGCGTCAATTGTTCTCAGTTGGGGTTTGACTTTACCGTACACATAGAAGTTGAAGTTGCACTTACCGCCTTACATTCCAATTGACTTGTGTACAATAGTTAGCTCAAAATTTTGGAGCCCCAACTTTTCCAGAGTTATGTTGGGGGCTTGTGTCCAAGCCAGTGCTTATACCCAATGCGATTGATTGATAAGCTTAACAATGCTTTGCTTGGTGGTCTTGCTCATGACAGTGTCAAAGACGTAAACATGGGTGATTTTTATTAGAGATGGGGTCATGAGGTACTGCATTGCTTCGATATCATTACAATGGAATTCAAGGAGATCAAGAGCACTAACAATATGCTTGCAACTGCGATACTTGATTTTGAAACCCCTCAACTTCTCTTGGCAGAAGTGAAATCTTTTGGGGACGATTTCTATGCCTACACTCTTGCGTTTATATTGGAGTGCTACCTGAAAGTTGACTTGCCCAAAGCCTGAGCCTATATCCAAGAATACCGAATCTTCAGAGAACCCCAACTTGTAGAATGAAGAAATGATTTTGTCAACACCCCCTTGAGTGATTTCCCCATAGCCGATTTGGGCGTTGCTTTCTCTCAATTGAGTCCCCATGTCAAGATTGTAGTGGGCTCTGGTCAAATGCAGATGCTTAAGTTGCTTTGATTAGTCCTTGGGCGTTGCTTCGTTGATATCTCCCCATTAGTAGTCTGAGTGCTTCTTGATATTTTATAACATAAAGTTGAGAGCTTCTTTCAAATCTGTTCCTTTCACTGACGATTCGATCTCCTAGATTCTATCTCCTGCAATCGACTGCTCTTCCTATGAGTAGACTCTTTCATTTGGTGTGTTGAATTTCTACTACTCATACCCAGCGTTAACAACAGATAGAGAATTGGATTCACTAGATGCTAAAGAGATTTTGTGAAACTAAGCGAGGACAAGCTCTAATTGTATTCGGACCAAAGCCTTGGTTATTAGTCTTGAAAATCCAGTGGCTAATTAAAAAGGGGCCCCGAAGTTTAAAGATGTTATTGGGGTAATGGCTGCTAAGAAAAATTGATGCTGTTGGCACTGCTCACTATAGATACTTGCATTGAGAGTGGATTAAATGGGGTACTCATAGGATGGGGATTGAACATCTCTTAGACTGCTGATTAAAGTCCAGTGACGGGGTCCAACTTATTCTGGGGTTTTGGCTTTGTACAAACTGGGTGGTGTGCATTTAGACTGGAAATCTAGCTTTACAGTTGCTGGCTGACCTCTACGGGAGCCAAATGCCTGAGTGGCTGCTCTTACATCAGATGGGTATCTTCTTAGTTGTCGTCGATAAGAAGGGGATATTTTGGGGGTGAAAGTGAGAGATCCTGCATAATGGGGTCAGCAGCATCGGTTGGCTGATAAATGATGGGTACACTCGATTTGATCAAATTTACTTATTATTGCTGTAGCATAGGTTCAAAGTTCATGGATCCTGGCTGTTCATAGAATAGTTCTTCTTATGAAACCATCAGTGAATGACTCTTCCATATCAAGCAACATATGGTCATTCACTATCTTGGCAGGCGTGGTGGAGGCGATGTGCCCTTCCTTCTCTTCCTCAACATGTTTGACATTAGGGCTCACTCTGACTTCTAGGCAATCATTTAAGAGAATAATTTATTACCTTTGACTTGATCGTGCTTCTTAACATGGGGTTTAGCTTGAAGGGGTACATGTCTCTTTGCTTTTGCAATGGTTTTGGTTTTTGAGAGTACCAATTACTACAAACACTTGTGCTTTCTCAAGCTGTCCTCAGAGATTGACTTATGCCGCATATGTCACAAGAGAACGTCTTACGATTCATTTTAAATTCTTCCCAAAACCCCCTGTGAACTATTTTAAGATGCTTGTAATAAGAAGAAGTGGCAGTGAATGTAGTAGTGTCAGAGCATTAATGGGGAGGAAGGGAAACTACTTGCTGATCTTCTTTCTCTGATATTTTGGGGCAGCAGACTTCATTTTAGCGATTTCAATGTGTGCAAGTTAAATTGAAAAATTAATTACAATTACAATGCCGCTCTGGGGTTTTAAAGGAGCGGCGTCAAATGGAATAGCAAATGAGACATTTTTATAATGGCAGCTAACCAGTTGAGTTTAGTAGCTGACGACTGTTAATACATGTGTCATTTAGTTAGACAGCTTGAATATACTCAAGAGAATTGCTATTGCAGATTTAAATGCCAATGGAACATTTCCAGACAAGGGTTTAATTAATTAATGGCAATATCAATATAAGGAAGCTAAGATAAATATAGGAAGGTAAACAATCGCTATTGACTAAAGTAAGCAGTATAGTATGAAGTGTATTATGATAGAATGCTTAAGTAATAAGAAGCAGTGATTAGTGAATGGATTAGGGGAAATGAATTTTATGTTTTGATTATTTTTCAAGTGGGGTTTAGGAGATTTGGCATATCTAGTACTCAGGACTCAGGCAACTTGTTCTCAAAAATGAAGCTTGTGGATTCTGCAGCTGCAATCGTATACCAAAAGTTCCTTAGAGTAGAGTTTGACATAGTAGGTGGTGGTTGGTTTGCACTTATTGCCAGCAGTCATATCGGGGAGGTTGAGAGCCTTCTTTGCCTTGTCCAATTGCTTTTAAAGTCTGGGCTTCAACTTGGGCTGTGCTATAACTTAATCTTCAATATCGGGATACACCTTCCTTTCTAGCTTCTCAGCATCATTACTCTTGAGTACTACGGCCTTGGGGCAAGCAAAACCCACATCTGATCCTCCAGCTCCCTTGCTACAGCAAGAAGTCTTGATGTTTTGGTGCATTTATAACCCACACTCCTCATGGATTTGTTCTCCTTCAACCATTTATCGAGTAAGATATTCAGGCACATGAATCCGAAGTTTGGGGTCTGCAAGGAATGTCAACGAAGAAGTTGACCAGCGATTGAAGTATCATGGCAATTCGCACCCCTTGAGTTGTCAATGCTCGTGCAGAATTAATAGCGTGTCTCGAAGGATAGCACAAAGTTTTCGCCTTGCGATTGCGCATGAACTTGCCAGGCTTCCAAACAATAGAGGTGTTGAACTCGACGACTGGGAACTTGTCAACTTTCAAGAATTCAAACACTCAACTTGGATATCACTTAGAACTTTGAAATATGAAAGCTACTCGCTCACATCGCAATTATATTCGTCGATAAAGGAATGGAATAGCTTACTGAAGCTCTTACGGAGCTGGCCATTTAAATAGCTTTGGAACACTGTGGCTTTCAAAGCGCTGAAAATCTTTAAGTACTTCTCAGGCATTTTCTCTATAGTCCTTGGTGAGAGATAGAATAATTCTTACCAGTGGCGACCTCGCCATAACGCTTATTTAGTAATGAGAGGTAAGCTGTGTTATAGACCAGGTTTCTTAACTCAAGCAGCTGCTCTGGTTGCAACATCAATACGATGTTAAGCTTACGTTCAATCAAGCCGTCGGCAGTGTCTTCCAAAATAGCAACTGCCTTCATTATGCTCACCTACATATGAATTTAAAATCAATGTCTTACTGATTTGTCTGGAATCTCTAGCAGGTAAATGGGAGGAGAGATAGTGAAAGGTTCCAGTGATCCTTTAGCATGAGATCGAATTTCATTAACTTGACTGGGGCTCAGGATAGTTGAAGAAATCATAGGCAGTGTCGATAGTAGAGCCAGTCATCACTTGGGGTTGTTTGGATTCCTCAAGTTGATTTTCCTTGACTCCCAATAGTTGAAGGCCAGCTTAAGTATTCATAAATGAAGATGGGGCAAAATTAGGAATAGCAGTGTCAATCACGACTTCTTCAGCGTCAGAATCTTCTATGATTAAGGGCTTGTGCATGCGTTGATGGTGTCTGCTCATTGTGCGTTTAAACATCCATTTGCCACAAACTTGGCAAGGAAGTTGGTCGAACTGGCTCTACGATTTTGCATATCTAAAGTTAATAAATAAGAAGGGGAATTCTTACTTTGAAAGTGGGCCGCTGCTCTGGTTGCTGGCTTGCTTCAACTGATACCTTAACATTTAAATTAATATTATAGGGAGATAGTTGACAGAGATTCATAACTGCTGAGAAGCAGTCTTTACTGTAGTGGAAATTTTCCGTCTAAATAGAAATTGGTAAAGTATATAAAGAGTTTTGGGGTTTAAGAGCAATATATATATATTAACTTACCAGAGCCATGAATAAGGTAAGTCCAACCATTAATTTACACCTATTGCTGGGTAGATGCCGCAACCCATCATCATTGCGGCTGGCCATAGACGATTTTAACCATCATTGCCAATATTCATCGAATTGCTGGAGTGGTCAGCGAATTGAGTGGAAATTTTGTGATGGAACTTAGTTATAAAAATTGAATTCAGATTTTAGATTTTAACTATAAATTATTAAACATACCCCTCTTATCTACTCATAAACCTCATTATACCCCCAACCTCTCACACTACTCCCTTTAATCACTCAACACTCTATTTAATCATCTCAAATTCATTCAATCTCACTCAATCAACTATCAGGGGTTTGGGGTTTGGGAGTTTGTTGGCTTTGCCAACCATATTTTTGAACCCCCTCAGATCGGTAGGTCAGTGGCCCCAATTTTGATCTGAGGCCACTTTTCAGGGACCTCCTCATTTCCCCCGGATGCACCATGAGGTCCAACCTTGAGTCTCAGATCGACCCAAACCACTCACAGTCGTCTAGAAATCCAAGCCTCACTACAGAAACATAAAAAAAGTTGGTTTTAGAGTTGAGGAACCGCGGATTTAGAAGGGGGGGTCGAATTATTTTCAATTCCAAGTTTGAAAGTGCCTATACTATCTCTAACGGATTATAGAGTATGACTTATATGATTTTACAAAAATTATTTTCCAATCTTCTCCCCATCCCACCATCCCAACCCAAACATCGCTAATACACTCTAGATCGACGAGATAGAAGGAAAGAAGCCGATTGGCGGTGGGAGTGGCTATATCCCATCTTGAAATGTCAGGGACGTCCTAACGGCCATTTTGGCCTTGAAATTTTCAAAAATCTGCCTCCTCCTCACCCCTTGAGTCCAGCCCAGCTCTACCCCATGTGATCTCTATGGTATATTGATCATAAGCATTGATAATAGTGTTTATTACTAATAACATGCAGTTTTAGGGAAGATTGAGCAATAGGGGAGGTGATAGGCTTCAAATACCAGGCAAATGGGGGCTTATTTAGACTTATTTGGCCTTAAGACCTAGAATACGGAACTTTTCCGGAACAGCACCTTGGCTTGGCTAACTTTATGACCACTCCACCTGAATTTCGGAAATTTTGTTAAGATAACTAGGTATTGATGCCTTTGACATGACAACAACATTAGGACAGGGAAGAGGTGATAGAGTAAGCCTAGAGGGCAGTACACTAGCCCAAAAGTCAGGCCAAAGCTTGGATTCTAAGGTTAAAGTGAAGAATATTACTTAAAATTAAAACATACAATAACTATTCAAACATGCCTCGCTGAGGCTCGATCGCTTCCAAGCAACCCTTCCCCAGTGCAATAAACACCAGAGATTGGCTGCCCTAGCCAGAGGACCCCTCGACAGATAAATATGGGTGTCAGAGTCAGGTCATAGCCACACACAAACCCCAAAGACTTAAACGAAGAACTAACAAACAACTAAAACACTGTGAGCCAGGTATTAACCCAGCCACCACTTAGCTTGGGCAACGAAGAAAAAAGTAAAACAAACAACCAACAAAAAACTAGAAGTAAAGGTGACCTGCTGAGACGAGTTCTCAACTGCTGTTGACCTAGAGAAGTAGTTAAGAGTGTAAATATCACTTACCAATACCAGAGTACACTCACAAGTAACAGAGTAAAGTTAGTAGTAAGTTAAGCTCAGACCAGCTCTAAGTTTACTTAAGTAAAGTAAGTACAACTACCAGCAACAGCCCTGCAAAGCCCTCGGCGAGGATACAGCCTGAGAGGTCTTACGCCACTTCGGCCTTCAGGGTGTGTACACCAGCACCCTTGGAGTGAGAGTCTTTCACAAAACTTAGGATTACTGGGTTTTTAATCATCAAAGTTGCAAAGTAAAAGTGAAAAGCTTTAGTTAGCTTTTTTTAAAAGCTTTAAAACAAGTAAAACTAAAACAACAAACCAGGTTCAAAATCAAAGCAAAAGCTGAAACAATCGAATAATCATACAAACAACAACATAAACACCAAATATTTTGGGAACTTCCAAAAATTAGTTTGGGAATTCTAGAAAGTTCTGATTTCCAAATTTTGGGTACTTAAGCAAGCTTCTAAATATTTAATGTAATAATTATTTTTTTCTTGTTTGATTGTTATGGTTTATTGGTGGCCACCTCTTGTTGTATAATTGGGCAGCATTAGCATTAGCAGCAGAGCTTGAGCAGTTTGGGCAGCAGCAACTTAAGCATTTGGAATTGGCAGCATCAGCAAACATCAACGTAAGTATTTTTCCAATAATCTTTAGAAATCATCTATTATTTTATCTTTTTTTTTAGATTCATCACGAGGAGGAGATCAGCAGCTTGAGACAGCAGCAGCAAGAGCAGAGCAGGGAGCAGCATTTACAGGTAAGGGAGGCTTAGGTAGGCCTCGTTGATTATTAATCTGATGATGATAACCCCCCATGATGTGATAACCCCAAGATTGATAACAATCTTACTTTTTTAGGATTTCTATAGGATCTTTAGGTAAATGCAGATGAAACAGATTCAGGTAGATTCAGAGAGCAGAGCAGGGAGCAGCAGAAGATTATTCAGTAGATTCAACAACATTATCAAAGTAAGTAACTTTAATAATTCTTTTTTTAACATTCAACTTTAGCATAAACATTAAATTCAGAATTAACAGCAGAGTAGGGTTAGAGTGGCCACATCATAGTGATTAGTTTGATTAGTATTATTTTTATAAATCAACTTTAGGTGTTGATTCTGTCTGTCTTCTCTCTATTTTTTTATACTAGCTGGTCTGAGCTCAGTTTATTGCTGAGCGAGGATCAGCTTTCCTAAATTGGTTTATTTATAACTCAAAGTATTTGAGATTTGATAAATTGTAAAAAATGCTTGATTTTACTTAATGTGTGAAAATCTCAGATTCTAGTTTCGATATTGATTATCAAAAAAGTATTAAAGCTAAAAGACTTTCTAAAAGTTGGAATAGCAGCTCCTCTTAGTTCAGTAGTTTGATTTTAGCCTATATTCTATGATAAATTCTTAAAACTTACACTTTCTATTTTCAATGGAATTTGATGCTGTCTTGAGCAAGGTCTAAACCCCAAAACCCTTTGGCCCTAATTTTATAATTATGTTTTCGTTTTTGATAATTGATTTGACTTACCTGTAATTAAACCAAAAGTAAGTTGTGGTTCTGGAAAAGTTCCACTCGAGCTCTGTAATTCTGCTCTATCTCCCACTCATCCTCAGCCCTTGTGACTGGCACTCTGTGCAAGTTAAGGAATAATGTCAACTTACTTGTGCTACTTCACGTTTCTCTACCCGCCCACCCTCCACAAGAAACTCACCATGCCAATTAGTGCTTCGCACAGTTGCTCGCCTAACTCCGATCCTCTACAAGAAAAGCTAAGATTTGAGTGAGGATCAAGTTGCTATACTTACCAAGTAAGCAGAATGCCAACTGAACAGTAGGTGAAGCAAGGACGGCAAGCAGCTCACACCAGCTGCTTCATCTGCAACGCAGATCCAAGTCTTCTGTATGATGTTAATGATATAGGGGTATACTTACAATTGTAGCCCAGATGTAGCACTAATCGCAGAGTGCGTGGCCAAGTTTCAAAAGTTGTTGGAAGTACTGTAATCTGCACACCACTAGCAGCATCGCACTCCTCCATTTCCCCATTGCAGACATACCAGCACATAGTAGTAGTCGACACAATAGCTTCAGCAGTGAAGCAACATCAGCTCAGTAGATCACGACGATTGAGGCAGTGAATTAAAGTTTTATATGCGTGTGAAATTAATATTCGATGGGTTACATCGAGAGTGAATTAGGGAAGTGAATTAGGTATTAAATAACGTAAATTAAATCAAAGACTCTATATCATCTGAAGGCTCTGCTCTCAAATGCCCCTCCTCTCTCTCCAGCATCAGCTGCAATGCCTCCTGCTGATCAAGCACAGCTAGAAAGCATGTAGGACTCGCCATTAGCAGGAGTGATGAGCACTCTCACTGGGTCGTTGTTTAAGGAGGCCACTGGAAGTTTGAACTCGGCTCCAGCCTTTACACTGAGTTGAATTCCTCACACTTGCAGAAGAGGTCGCCTTTATGGTTCTCCACCTCGAAAGCATCATCTTGCTGCAGATACTTGCGTTTCCTGTACACCTGCACCTAGTAAGCATTGGGCGTGTTGTGCTGGTAGACGAATTGCAGCCTTCGTTCTGCTTGTCTCTGTAGTTTAGCTGTTCCATCTATGCGTCCTGGTTTTTAATTTACTAATAATTAATAAGTGGGAATTAGATTATAAAGCACTGTTGTAGTGTGAAGGGAATTCAGGCATTTCTACGCACACTGCGAAGCAAAGCGGTTGATGGGCATGAGAAGGGAATTATAGAAAGCAATTAATGGACATTATACTAACTATGAATGGGAGTTAAGACACAAAATATAAACGAACAATAAAACTTAATGAAACAAAATAACTTAAAACAAATCTTAATCTAAACTTAAGTTAGTCTATTGATCCATGCTGCCCATAAGGTATCAGCGTTCACTGCATGTTGATTGCTTCAACTTGGTCTCTTGAGTCTCTCACAAAGCTGGCTCATTAAAGGTCCTCATCTTCCTCGATGGACTCTTCTTGGTCTTCAACTCTCTATTTCTTAGTCTTTGCAAGGGCAGAGGCTGACAGTTTTCTTGCATTTGAATCTCTTGCTACCTTCTTCTCCTTCTTCTTCTACTTTGACTTAGAGTCTCTATTCTTGGCAGTATCAGCCTGCTTTTGTTTGTTTGCAGAGTTGTTGGTGGCTCCCTCTTAGTCTTTTCTCTACTTTCTCTTCTCAGTGTCAGAGTCGCTTTGTACTTCGACGATTGGATCAGTTGACCCCCAAAGTTTCCCATCTTTTTAGCATGCTTGGTTGCTGGTCCAATGATTGAGCTTGGGTGAGTTGCATCGGTGGAGTGATCCTTGAAGGACTGCTTCTAGAGATATGGATTTGAA
>ARYC01016991.1:0-14322 GCA_000711775.1 Oxytricha trifallax
TGCACTTATTGCCAGCAGTCATATCGGGGAGGTTGAGAGCCTTCTTTGCCTTGTCCAATTGCTTTTAAAGTCTGGGCTTCAACTTGGGCTGTGCTATAACTTAATCTTCAATATCGGGATACACCTTCCTTTCTAGCTTCTCAGCATCATTACTCTTGAGTACTAAGGCCTTGGGGTCAAGCAAAACCCACATCTGATCCTCCAGCTCCCTTGCTACAGCAAGAAGTCTTGATGCTTTGGTGCATTTATAACCCACACTCCTCATGGATTTGTTCTCCTTCAACCATTTATCGAGTAAGATATTCAGGCACATGAATCTCGAAGTTTGGGGTCTGCAAGGAATGTCAACGAAGAAGTTGACCAGCGATTGAAGTATCATGGCAATTCGCACCCCCTGAGTTGTCAATGCTCGTGCTGAATTAATAGCGTGTCTCGAAGGATTGCAAAAAGTTTTCGCCTTGCGATTGCGCATGAACTTGCCAGGCTTCCAAACAATAGAGGTGTTGAACTCGACGACTGAGAACTTGTCAACTTTCAAGAATTCAAACACGTCAACTTGGATATCACTTAGAACTTTGAAATATGAAAGCTGCTCGCTCACATCGCAATTGTATTCGTCGATAAAGGAATGGAATAGCTTACTGAAGCTCTTACGGAGCTGGCCATTTAAATAGCTTTGGAACACTGTGGCTTTCAAAGGGTTGAAAATCTTTAAGTACTTCTCAGGCATTTTCTCTATAGTCCTTGGTGAGAGATAGAATAATTCTTACCAGTGGCGACCTCGCCATAACGCTTATTTAGTAATGAGAGGTAAGCTGTGTTATAGACCATGTTTCTTAGCTCAAGCAGCTGCTCTGGTTGCAGCATCAATACGATGTTAAGCTTACGTTCAATCAAGCCGTCGGCAGTGTCTTCCAAAATAGCAACTGCCTTCATTATGCTCACCTACATATGGATTTAAAATCAATGTCTTACTGATTTGTCTGGAATCTCTAGCAAGGTAAATGGGAGGAGAGATTGTGAAAGGTTCCAGTGATCCTTTAGCATGAGATCGAATTTCATTAACTTGACTTGGGGCTCAGGATAGTTGAAGAAATCATAGGCAGTGTCGATAGTAGAGCCAGTCATCACTTGGGGTTGTTTGGATTCCTCAAGTTGATTTTCCTTGACTCCCAATAGTTGAAGGCCAGCTTAAGTATTCATAAATGAAGATGGGGCAAAATTAGGAATAGCAGTGTCAATCACGACTTCTTCAGCGTCAGAGTCTTCTATGATTAAGGGCTTGTGCATGCGTTGATGGTGTCTGCTCATTGTGCGTTTAAGCATCCATTTGCCACAAACTTGGCAAGGAAGTTGGTCGAACTGGCTCTACGATTTTGCATATCTAAAGTTAATAAATAAGAAGGGGAATTCTTACTTTAAAAGTGGGCCGCTGCTCTGGTTGCTGGCTTGCTTCAACTGATACCTTAACATTTAAATTAATATTATAGGGAGATAGTTGGCAGAGATTCATAACTGCTAAGAAGCAGTCTATACTGTAGTGGAAATTTTCCGTCTAAATAGAAATTGGTAAAAGTATTTAAAGAGCTTGGGTTTCAAGAGCAACATATATATATAAACTTACCAGACCCATGAATAAGGTAAGTCCAACCATTAATTTACACATATTGCTGGGAAGATGCCGCAACCCATCATCATTGCGGCAGGCCATTGACGATTTTAGCCATGATTGCCCAATATTCATCGAATTGCTGGAGTGGTCAGCGAATTGAGTGGAAATTTTGTGATTTGGAACTTAGTTATAAAAATTGAATTCAGATTTTAGATTTTAACTATAAATTATTAAACATACCCCTCTTATCTACTCATAAACCTCATTATACCCCCAACCTCTCACATTACTCCCTTTAATCACTCAACACTCTATTTAATCATCTTAAATTCATTCAATCTCACTCAATCAACTATCAGGGGTTTGGGGTTTGGGAGTTTTGTTGGCTTTGCCAACCATATTTTTGAACCCCCTCAGATCGGTAGGTCGGTGGCCCCAATTTCTGATCTGAGGCCACTTTTCAGGGACCTCCTCATTTCCCCCGGATGCACCATGAGGTCTACCCTTGAGTCTCAGATCGACCCCAAACCACTCCCAGTCGTCTAGAAATCCAAGCCTCACTACAGAAACATAAAAAAAGTTGGTTTTAGAGTTGAGGAACCGCGGATTTAGAGGGGGGGTCGAATTATTTTCAATTCCAAGTTTGAAAGTGCCTATACTATCTCTAACGGATTATAGAGTATGACTTATATGATTTTACAAAAATTATTTTCCAATCTCCTCCCCATCCCACCATCCCAACCCAAACATCGCTAATACACTCTAGATCGACGAGATAGAAGGAAAGAAGCCGATTGGTGGTGGGAGTGGCTATATCCCATCTTGAAATGTCAGGGAGGTCCTAACGGCCATTTTGGCCTTGAAATTTTCAAAAAAGTGCCTCCTCCTCACCCCTTGAGTCCAGCCCAGCTCATGCCCATGTGATATCTATGGTGGCTAATTGATCATAAGCATTGATAATAGTGTTTATTACTAATAACATGCAGTTTTAGGGAAGATTGAGCAATAGGGGAGGTGATAGGCTTCAAATACCAGGCAAATGGGTGCTTATTTAGACTTATTTGGCCTTAAGACCTAGAATACGGAACTTTTCCGGAACAGCACTTTGGCTTGGCTAACTTTATGACCCCTCCACCTGAATTTCGGAAATTTTGTTAGGATAACTAGGTATTGGTGCTGTTGATAAGAAAATAACATTAGGATATGGCAGAGATGATAGGTTATGCTTAGAGGGCAGTAGACCAGCTCAAAAGTCAGGCTTTGGCTTAGAATTTAAGGTTAAAGTGAAGAATATTACTTAAAATTAATGCTATAACTATTCAAACATGCCTCGTTGAGGCTCGATTGCTTTCAAGCAACCCTTCCCCAGTGCAATAAACACCAGAGATTGGCTGCTCTGGCTAGAGGACCCCTCGACAGATAAATATTGTTGTCAGAGTCAGGTCATAGCCACACACAAACCCTAAAGACTTAAACTATGAAGTAAACAAACAACTATAACACTGTGAGCCAGGTATAAACCCAGCCACCACTTAGCTTGGGCAACGAAGAAAAGAAGTAAAACAAACAACCAACAAACAACTAGAAGTAAAGGTGACCTACTGAGACGAGTTCTCAACTGCTGTTGACCTATAGTAGTAGTTAAAGTGTGAATATCACTTACCAATGCGAGAGTACACTCTCAAGTAACAAAGTAAAGTTGTTGTAGTAAGTTGAGCTCAAACCAGCTCTAAGTTTTAGAAAAGAAAAGTAAGTACAAGTTCCAGCAACAGCCCTGCAAAGCCCTCGGCGAGGATACAGCCTGAGAGGTCTTACGCCACTTCGGCCTTCAGGGTATGTACCCCAGCCCTTGAAGTGAGAGTCTCTTACAGAGCTTAGGATTGCTGGGTTTTTAAGTCAAGACATTAAACAAAGTCAAAGTAAAAATTTCTTTAAGTTGAGCTAAAATTATAAAAGTTGCTCAAGAAGCTAAATAGTAAAACTAAAACAACTAAAACTTAAACTAAACCTAAATAGCATCAGTTGGAGCTAGCAGCAGCTAGATTTAAGAACTCATTCAACCATCGGTTCCTCCAACTTTCTAAAAAATAATTATAGAGGCTTAGCCTCCGAAAATTCGCGAAAATTCCGAATATTTGCTGAATAATTTTACTAAAGTAAAGTTAGAATTAATTATTGTTATAATAATTAAAATTTTTTTGGTTTGAGTTTATTAGTCATTAGGTTGTGTGGTGGCCACCACTATTTGTCTCCTTTTCAACTTTGTTAGATTTCAGCAGATTTTTAGAGTTCGGCAGCAGCATCAGAAGCAACATCAAATTCAGCATCAGCAATCATCTAACAGTAAGTATTTTTCCAAAATTTTTATTAATCATCTTTTATTTTATTGTTTAATTTAGTTCTTTAGAGATCAGCAGCAGACAGCAGCAGCAAGAGAGAGCAGGAGCAGCATCAGCTAGGAGACAGGAGGCCAGATTCAATAAAAATCAGAACATTAAGTGATAAAAGATTATTCCGATCATACTTTTACATAAAATCATTACTATCTTTAGTAATCGTTTATATAGTTCAAGGTTGGAGAGAGAGGTGGGTGGAACTCCCCACAAAGAGATTTACTACTTTGAATTCAATAACGAGCTAAGGCACTCACTTACGAGCTTTAATTCACCCTTACGCGCTTCGGCACTCAACTTACTCGACCTTAATCACCCAACTTACGAGCTTAGGCACCCAATATACGCGCTTCGACGCACAACTTACGCTTCGCATTCAGTTCTATTAGCTGGCCAGCATTAGTGACTATCATAGGTTTTATATTGTCTGAACCTCCCTCTCTTGTCTTTCTTTTTCTTATTTTCCTCACGGCTGGTCTGAGCTCAGTTTATTGCTGGGCGAGGGCTGGCTGCTAACTTGGCTTTATATTTTTTATTCTCATTATTTCCTAAATCTTGATAATCTTTGAAAATTATCAAAATCTAGATTATTACTGTTTGATTATCAAAGTATCGTTTGATTTCGAGAAAATCTAATTATAGTAAAAGTATTAATGTAAAGAACTTCTGTTAAAGTTTGAATTTCAGCCTCTCTTAGCTTAGTAATTTTATTCCTGCCTATATTTTATAATAAAATCTTGAAACTTACATTCGATGTTCTAAATTAAGTTTGATGTCGTCATGTGCAAGGTCTAAAACCCAAAACCCTTTAGAAAAAATTATTAGCATGTTTTGGGGTTTTGAAATTAATTTGATTTGACTTACTTGAATTTCTAAGCCAAAAGTGAGTAGTAGTTTAGAAATCGCTGCCCAAGTTCTGTAATTCTGCTTTAACACCCACTCATCCTCAGCCCCTATGGCTGGCACTCTGTGCAAGTTAAGGAATGAAGCTTACCTACTTATCCTACTTCACGCTTCTTTGCCCTCCCTCCCTCCACAAGAAACTCACCAGCTCAATAAGTGTTCAGCAGAGCTGCATCGTAAAGCTCGATCCTATACTGGATTAACTGGCATTGGAATGAGAAGCAAGTTGAAATGCTTACCTTCTAAGCAGAGATGTACCCATTGAACACTAACTTTAGCATGCGAAGCAAGCAGCTCACACCAGCTGCTCCAACTGCAACGCAGACCCAAGTCTTCTGTATATTGTTAATGATATAGGCAGATACTTACAATTGTAGCTTGGTCAAGGCACAAATCGCGGAGTGCGATGACACAAAGTTAGAGAGTTGTAGTAATCATAGCAATCCAGCACAGCACAAATAGCATCGCACTCTCCACTTCCACGTTGTAGGCATGCTAAGCATCATCAGCACAGAGAATTCACCAGCAAACCAGCCTCAGCAGTGAGGCAGCCTCAGTTCAGCAGATCACGACGATTGTTGCAGTGAATTAAAGTTTTATATGCGTGTGAAATTAATATTCGATGGGTTACATCGAGAGTGAATTAGGGAAGTGAATTAGGTATTAAATAACGTAAATTAAATCAAAGACTCTATATCATCTGAAGGCTCTGCTCTCAAGTGCCCCTCCTCTCTCTCCAGCATCAGCTGCAATGCCTCCTGCTGATCAAGCACAGCTAGAAAGCATGTAGGACTCGCCATCGGCAGGAGTGATAAGCACTCTCACTGGGTCGTTGTTTGAGGAGGCCACTGTAAGTTTGAACTCGGCTCCAGCCTTTACACTGATGTTGAATTCCTCGCACTTGCAGAAGAGGTCGCCTTTATGGTTCTCCACCTCGAAAGCATCATCTTGCTGCAGATACTTGCGTTTCCTGTACACCTGCACCTAGTAAGCATTGGGCGTGTTGTGCTGGTAGACGAATTGCAGCCTGAGTGGTTCGTTCTGCTTGTCTCTGTAGTTTAGCTGTTCCATGTGTGCGTCCTGGTTTTTAATTTACTAATAATTAATAAGTGGGGAATTAGAATATAAAGCACTGTTGTAGTGTGAAGGGAATTCAGGCATTTTAACGCACTCTGCGAAGCAAAGCGGTTGATGGGCATGAGAAGTGAATTATAGAAAGTAATTAATGAATAGTAGACTTTAGATGAGAAAGATTTAGACATCCTAAATGTGTACAGTTGTAAAGTTTAAGTTTTATCAATATAAAATCTATGAAATAAATGCTTGAATATAACAAAATATAAGGAGTCTGTTGATCCAAGCTGCCCTTAGGTGTGAACATCATTTCAGGTTGACAGCTTCATCATAATCTCATTAATTATTCTACTCTTAAACATCTTCTTCTGCTTCTTGATTTCCAACGACTTGGTCAATGGGAGCTTAGTCTCTTGCAGCTTGATCTTTGGCAGCCTGGTCAGCCTTAGCTTGATCTCCAACGGCTTGGTCAATGTGAGCTTGCTCTCTTGAAGCATTTTCTACTTCACTCATCTGCTTCTACTGAGTTTCATCATGTGACTGTGATTGAGAAGTCTATTTAGGTTTGGGTCTCATGATACTAGTTTGCTGCTTCTTGAGGTGAGGCTGTAGCGCAGATCTGCTTAAAAGGTCAGATCTCTGAGGAGTTATACCCTTACTAGTCGTGCCATCACTGGTAGAAGTCTCATGATGGGAACTACCAGGTAACTGGTTCGAGTTTTACTGAGGTATAACCCCAAATTGATTCTGCCCACGATTGGTAGAAGTATTACCAAATAAAGAATTCCCAGCCTCAGATATCCCCATACTATTGAATACTTACTGTTATTGGTCCTTAGACGTCATCATCCCCTGATTAAGATCAGCGTTTTGTTGGCCGTAACCATGGTTTTAATTTTACAATCCCGTATTTTCGTCTGAGATATCATCATAAAGACTTGGAATTGTTCCATCATGCTTCCTACCCCACGTGTCATTGCAACCTTAAGAGTTAGTTTATGGAACATTTCCATCACCAAGGAGTTAACTTTAGTTGATAGAGTGTTAATGGTCTGGTTCAATCTGTTGAATTTAAGTACCGAGTCCCTTATCTGGTTAATTTTCATCATCCACGAGTATGACCTAAGTTTTATCTTCATCAGTATCGAATTATTTAACACTGGATGGCCTCTACCTTGAATTGGAACCCGTTTGATTGCTATCCAGTCTTGAATTCGAAGCATTTGCGTTAGCTTACCCTCTGTTTAAGGATAGGACCTCTTTGCTTTGATTTTAAGAAGGAAAATCAAGTAGTTTTGGCAGTTTTTTATGTTGTAAGAGCTACTTTTACCTTTGTCTCTATTCCTATCTGCCGGTAATATCTTCAGCGTAATGCTTGTACATGTCATTACCAATCGTTTCTCTGCTCTGAGTTTACTTGAAGCCTTCATCTTGCTGGTAATTTTTCTGACCCTAGAAATCATTCATGCCATAGTTTTTATTGCTTCCAAACATTTCCTTTCTGTTTAAGTTGTACCCTGAAGGAAGCTGCTGCTGCATCTGATTCATGTTAGTTGGCACTCTATACAACTACTAATCCCTTTGCTGGTGATAGTTTTACGAGTAGTTTTGGTCAACTCCTTCATAGAATTACTGTTGATTGGGGTAATTTGGAAATGTTCCGATAGGTGTAGTTCCATAAATTTCAGTAGGATTTCTCTGCTAGAATTAGTTCACTGATGAGAGAACTTGCTGGATTTGCATCTTGTCCTGGTACTGTTATCTATGTTGCTCATGTACATTGTCAAATGCTTGCGACTATCTTATAGAATGGGACTGCTGATAAGGATTTGCTTGGCTTGGCTGTCCATAATTAGAAATCCTTGAGGGAGTTTGTGAAAGTCTATAGCTCTGCATCAAGTCTTCGTCTTCCATTTCTACATCTTAGTCAGAATCACTAATCTATATCATGCTGTTGAGTGTAAGTCCTTCAAACATTACAGCGTTGTCATGATCATTTGAAAGCTAGTTAATTTTTCTGATGTAGAATGATGGGGGTTTAACAATCACTTTCCTATAAAGAAATGTTAGAATTTAAATCCACTTACTGAAGAGTGTCATTCTTTTTGGAGCTGTAGTGCAAAAACCTGTTCTTGAAAGCTTCTAAGTGGAGAAGCCATGGCGAGTTCTCAAGCAGAGCTTATTCTCTGGCAGACAGTCCATCTAGATTTTTGATTGGAAGTCTCTTTACTTGGTCTTTTAGGGCAAGAAAAATTTCGTCACCATATCTCTGTTGTTTTGAAAGATAATTATCTGGCCAAGGAGGATTTCTCTATGCTTAATCAGCGAGGCTTTGAATAAGACCCATTACAATCTTTAGATCATCAGGGATCGACCAGTTGAGTGCCATTACGAGAGGATGGAATTCATTCTCCTTCAGTTAGAGATAACTATAGAATTTTAATCTAAAATATGCTTACGTTGATTCATAAATCTTGAAATACTCTGGGTAATATTTATGGATAAGTTCCATAAAAGTTTCATGAAGACTTTCGAGTAAATTTTGCACAAATAAAATATCTTTCCTTAAGTTTGTGCGAAGGTCTGAATTTTTGGGAGGGTTTTTGACCAAGGTGACGAGTGTGTTAAACTGATAGATTGTGTTATAATGCTTAGAGGCCTGTTAGGATATCCCTTCTAAGCTACAGACACACCATTTTTTATTTAGCCTATGAGCATTTACCCTAAAATATTTAGCTAGCATTAAATTCTTACTTAAGATATCAAAGCGTTCTTAAATAGATTTATTGGCAAATCTATCAAAGAATTCAATAATGTAGTCGAAATTCTTGTAGGTCGAAAGTGGGGTCTTGTAGTAAATGACTAAGTCATTCGGAACTTCCTTCCATGTCTCACATTTCGAGGCTTTTTCATAGGTGAGTCTTATCACTTGATTCTGAAGATATCCAATTCCTCTATGCAAATCAATGTACGCCTGATGAAGATTAGTTGATGAGTACCTATAAATTAAGTTAGACAAATGGAAATGTTACATAGAAAAGAAACGCACGAAAAATTAACGAGCACTGTATTGGAAATCGTCGTATTAGAATAGAATAGTCTTCTCCATTTCATATCTTAGCTTGCACCCATAGAATCGCACTTCGAATACCTGCTTCATACCTGTAGAGAACGCGGGGTCTTCAGTAAAATCATGTATAAACACCTGGCAAGCTTCTTTCAATTCATTATTCTTCGAATCGATACTTTTGGGGATCAACACAGTCTTTTTACTGTACGAAGATTTGATCGTCAATGACTTATCAGCATTCTTGCGGATGACCCCGAATATTGACTGAGGAATGTCTCGACCACGTTGATGGAAGATCAGCTCTACAATGATAGAGTTCCTGTCGTCTAGATAATCAGAGAAAAGCTTTTCGTTATCAGAAAACTATTGGCCGAAGCTGCCAAGCTCATAGAAACTTGCCTTATTGTAATCTATTGTACCGAGCCTTTTGAATACATATGTTCTAGAGAACTCATCGAAGACAAGCCAGTCGAGAGCATGCAAGAGAGGAAACTTCATGGGGTTCAAGAAGAGGGGGTTCACAATAGGCTAGGGGGCTGCTTTGAAGAGTGCACATAGTAGCATACAGAATGATCTCCTTTCGATATAAACCAGGCCATCGCTCAAGAGGTTCACTAGCTGCATGAGTTAGTCGAGGTAAGGAGTCGAGTGTTGGCAATTGAGCACTTTGCTGCAGAAGTTTACATTGGGATTGAATGCATGCTTGTCCCTGTACTGGTAATCCTTGATTCTGTTTGGTTAATGGATGAATCGATGAGGAGTAAACATTAGTCTGTAAACAGAAGCGTTAAAGAAGGGAGAACCAGTGTAATTGTACCAAGAAGACTCGAAATTATCCTGTATGTACTCAAAGCATTCATTAGCTTTCTGAATCATGAATGGGTATTGGAAATATTCCGAGGGCAGTAACTCTTCAAATCTCTCCTTGACATACCAACAGCGAGTGAATAAGAAATGGCTGGGGATCATGTCAAGCTTGTCCTTGACTTAGCTTTGAGATGCTTACTCAACATTTGAGCTTAGAGTCTTCTGGTGGTATTTCTTGCGAGAACTTAATGGGTATCTGTGTTGCTCAAGGCTGCCTTGATTGGCATCGACATTAAGCATTTACTGGTCTTCTTCTCCGTCATCGGGATCACCACCATCAATATTATTTTAGTTGAGTGAATTGAGAGAGGTTTTCTGTCTCTTTATTCTCTGCTTTTCATTTTCTTTTATCACGTCTGAAAGGTCTACTTACTCAGCTCTCTTACCAAGCATTCTCTTGTACGTTGTTTGAGTAATTAGCTGAACCTCTCGGTCTTTTTCAACGAAGCAAGATTTTCTTTTCATCTCAAGTTGATATTAGACCACTTTTTCGTTTGCAAAGAAGAAGTCAACAGCACAGGTTCCAGAGTTCATTTTTTGGGAATTCTAAAGCATTTCCAGAAGAGGGAACTCACCGAAGCAATCACTCTTCGCGTATTTCTTTTCGAACTGGGCGATAAGTTAAATCACATCTCCAAAGTAGTGAGAGGTTTTCAGGTCTTCCGCGATGGTGTTCTTGAGAATAGTCTCATAGTCCTCTTTTAGCTTTGCCTCAATCAATTCCCAATTGAAATTATCATTAGGATTGGGGGGAACGCTTTAGTTCATGTTCATCATGCTTTCAGTAACACCACATGCAGGTCGTTCGTAGTTAGAAACTCTCATAGCGCAGCTGAATTGGCTTCCATAAGCTGATTTCCTGGTCTGGCTTTGGCGATGTCTGTCATATCGAGTCTCCCTTTCCTCTGAATGGTCAGAGTTGTTAAAATTGCTGCTCTTTCTCACACTGTAGGGTTGTTTTTAGCTGGGCTCTCTCTGGCTTTGAAGTCTGCTTCTTGAGGGCTCTGGGGTATAGCAGTCTCTTTATTTGGCAAACTTGCTCTTGGAATCGCTTTCGAAGGTGGTCTTCTTCACTGAGGGGATGTTTCTCAGGTTGTAGGGAGTGGTCACGCGTTACTTCATCTGTTTGGGGGATTGTTGATCATCATCATCCTCATCATCATCATCTTCAACATAATGATTGACTTGGGTGCGACTTTTCGAAGAGTTTAGGCTGCTTGCTGCTGGTTTAGGTAGAGGGTTAGTAGGTGATGGGTTTGCACTTTGTCCCCTTGAGGTCTTCTTCAGTCTCTCAGCTTCTTATACCACAGCTTCATCTGCCAAAGCCTCGATTTCCTTGACAAAATCTTGTTCTGCGGGATTGTTGTACTTGGCTTTGAAAGCATTCAGAAGATCAACATCATTTTTGATCTCGAGTCCTGAAATCTTGAGGGCTCTCTTGACATTTTAGTTGGTCGTAGGCTTGGTGAACTTCTTCTCTTGGTAGTCTGCGGGCATAGGGTAATTAACTTAAAATGAACTACCACTGATGGTATAGTTGGTCTGGCTTTGAATTTAACCTTTCTGGATCTGAATGTTGGTGTTTTTAGATTAAATCAAATCATCCATGTCCTTGCGGAATTATTCTGCCTCGGCGAGAGTGAACGTAGACTGGGTGGCAGTGTTAATGCTAACCTGACTCATGATCTATGAGACAAAGTTACTGGCTGGCTTGCAAACGTACTCGGTCAGGATAGGGTTCATTCCTTTGCACTGGATCAGCTTCTTCATGAGCAAGGCGATGTTGAATGGATTTCCTGATGCGAGGAATTCGAACAAGGAACAGTTGAAGACCAGGTTTTGCTTGGAGTTCTTGCACTCCACAGTCACTTTGGCATGTTGCAGCATCAATCTGATGGCACGATCCCCTTACATAGCTGAAGAGATGTGCCTGAGTTTATCGAAATCGGTGTTGGAGAAGTTAAAAGTTCCTGTGGGAAGCAGGAAATCTTCGAAAATCATTAAATTAATTATAAAATTCTGAAAGATCGGACTTAAATCATAGTTCAAAATCTCAGAATGATTTTCATTGGTTTGAGTTTTTAGTGTGATTTGAGTTATTAGTATTAACTATTAAACTTTAAAAGACTGTAATATATATAAACCCCTCACAAGGAACAGCACTTAGTTATTGGAAATGTTACATTCATTCAATACATCATCGATTGGTAGCGAACATTCATACAATTCCTTTTCATCGCAGTCGATTCTGAACTTTGGGTTTCTCTGCAATCAAGAGTTACAGGAAATCAAGCAGAGTACGCTGAAGCCATAGTAGAAGACTATACTCAAGTGGACATCAGTCGTGCTGGGCACCAACTTCCCCTCAATTCCTAAGCCATTGAAGCTCACTTACACCTCAGGTACTCTCCTTAACAATGGGTAGGTGCCGCCATCAACGATGGGCATTCTGGGTGGACAAATCATACGACTGCCATTGGACAATGTTGAGTGAGCAGTATCATCGTTAGTCGATATTTCAAGTTTGGCAACTGATGACCAGCTTTGTTATGGCCTTGAGCAGTACCTTCGTATGATTAGAAAGCCATAACAGTATACAGGGTAGAGAAACTCTAATGTAATGCATAAGAACCTGCAGATAAAGTAGAACGATGAGCTGTGGTAAGGCCTGCAAGACTTCATGAAAGAGCAGGGTGGGGTTTTCGATTTATCAAATCGTGAATACTCAAACCATTAACCAATGAATGGATCCTCCAAGAATCCTTACCTGAAACGCCGAGATGCGAAGCTGGCGCTAAAGAAAATCTAAGTGGTTTAACAATACAAGGTGGAGGGCATGAAACCCAAGGATATAGCACTTGAAATGGGTGTGGATCGACCATTTGTATACAAAGCAATCGAGAAGTTCAAGTATGAGGTGAAGCACAGAGTGCTGAATCCAAAACAAAAGCACAAGAATGGGAGGAAGAATACGCGGAGCAACCCGCTGTTGCTGAAGGCGATTACTACTATACTTGAACAGCAAGGCATATACAAGATCACTGGCTGGCGCCTGCACCATAACTTGCTTGAATTGCAGAGTAAGGACTAAGAATATAAGAACCTAACAGTGCCCAGCGTTGCTACGCTATTAAAAGTACTCAAGGAAAGTTTCCATTTACGAATTGGCAAAGCCCAGAACGCCAATGCGAAGTATAGAGACCCATCCTTCAACGAAAAGAGACTTTGGGTGTCAAGACTGCTCGCGCAGCTATTCTTGGAAGATGCAGTGATCATATCAGTGGATGAATCCAACTTCAGGAGCGATTACATGCCGACAAAGCAATGGAGTTTCAATTCAACTGCCCTTCACAAGGAAAACCAATAATTTGACTCCTCTCTGGCCCCTGCAGTTGGTAAGACTGAGGTTCTCGTTACCGACGATGTCATCCAGTATGGCGAGATGCTAGTTGGCAACTCTAACATCGAATCGAACACATCTATAATCAATGGGGCCAGAAAGTATGATAAAATGAAGACCCCGAACACCACCCCATTTTTGAAAGACCAAGTTTCAATTCAAGATGAAAGTGACCTGAAAGCTGAAATTCTGAGACCCCAAGCAATTCTGGGAACCCCTAGGTAAGTATTGCTGCTATTGCTTAACTATTTGAATACAGCGTCATCAGCAGCTCGAGAGATGTCAAATCTGATGGTAAGGGTTCAATAGTAGCTTAAGAAGACTAAATTGGCAATACTGCACGAATAGTGGCTGGATCTGGAATTGTTCCATAAAAAATTTCAAGGCCAAACTAGAAATCGATCTTTACAAAGTTACGGAGGAAATCTTCCGCCTAGAGACAGCATATCTTTGAGGTAAAGGAGTAAAGAATCGCTGCCACCCCTGTCAAATGCAGCGACAAATACAAGTATACTCAGCTGTCACCTATCCTAGAAGCCCCAGAGGGCAGTGCTCAATAGACATCCCTGCAGAAGCGCTTCAGCGCGATCAGAATATAGAGCTCCTCCAAGAAATCAAGCAGCTAACCATAAACCCCTCTCAAATCTGCTTCTGCTCTCACTCCATTGGTCCAGAACCTGGCCAGTCTCAGACTATAATCAACTCAACGCAAGGGCAGCGAGGTATTGAGCGCGAATGGCAATGAAAATATGGCATGCATCACTCCCCGACGCTTGCAGCTGTCCAGCAGGCCTCAAAGCAGCAGCGAAATCACAGAGAATCGACAGGAAGGTAAGCAAATTCTATGGATTATGACACTTTTATAGATGATTCTAAGTTCCCTAAGTCCATTAAGGGGAGTAATCAAGCAACCCAAGCTGCAGTCGATGCAATTGAGGCCTTACCATCATTCACTTATACTCCCATCGCAGTCTCGAAGCAGCAAGTCAACCAGCGGTTGGGG
>ARYC01016994.1:0-28585 GCA_000711775.1 Oxytricha trifallax
CGAATTAATCAAAGGTAATCTTTTTCTTCATTAATTCTATTAGAAGCATTAAAATAGCATCATTAAGTTTGTTTTCATTTTTAAGATCTATTCTGAATTTAGTAATTAGAGAGAAACTCTCTTTATCAAATAACTTTTTAATAAATATTCTTATTTGATTCTATTCAGGTAAGGTTTCTTGAGCTTTTAAATAAGCGGCTTCATATTAAGCAACTGACTGCTCTTAACAATTTTATTTCTCATAAGCATATTCCAATACTAAATTACTGTAAATGAAGCTCAAATCAATAAGATCACTATCACCTTATCAAATAGCTACTTATTTTTAAGTTGCCTAAACTTAAGATTTAATTTTCATATTAAATTCATTACTCAAGAAGTTATTGAGACCTTTCCAATGACTATTCGCATTATCTAATTAAAATCAGCAAAGCTAAATCCAAAAGAACTGAAGTTTCATTAATACGAATTCACCCTTCACTCTCCTTCTATTAGTTTATCTAATTTAATTGAGTTTTTTATATTCTCTTCTATCAATGCAAGGCAAACATATTGTCAAAAACTGATAGAGCACAGTAAATGTGGTGAATAATCTTATCAGACTCATTGTTCTTTACCAATTCAATAAGTGCTCTAACTCTTATTGACATCAACTAAAGTTAGTTGAATATAATTGTTTAAAGTTCGATCTGTCTTTTGATTTGAAGCTAGTTCTTGAATTAATTATAGTCTATAATTAAGAATAGTATCAGAAAATAGTCGATATATATTTCTGCCTTTGCTAAGGTCGTGTCTGATTAACTGAATAAAAGTCAAGGAAAAATGTATATTAAATTCAAATAAGTAATTTTAGAAAGTAGTATCATCTAAAATTAGTTTTCTTTATAGAGGATCTAAGATTTTGAAGCCATCTATAAATCGCCCATTGGAGTTATAAATGGTGGCTAACTGAATTCGGCTTTAAATTATCTTTTTCATTGGTACTAAATGAGACTTAAATTTTTCAAAGTAATCATCTGGATTTAAAATTCTATGCGATGAATATGGCCTAATTATCCTAGACAAGTTATTCTTAGATCTTTTTATGTTCTTTATTAGTTAGCTCCATATTCAGAGTTTTAAAGTTACTGTTAATTGAATGTCTAATTGAAATTCTAAATAGGAAGCGCAGGCTAAGGTTTGAATACAGCTTAGAACGGAATAGTAATAGAAGATTATTAGCTGTAAGCACTGAACTTATTCAATGACTTTTTAATCTTACTTGTTTTTATTTTTTATGATTGAGACCTCCTTGTCCTTAATATTGCTGCTTACTCTGATTAATTTTTCAAATTCTATACTTAATTTAGCTAAAACTCTAAATCCTTTTGATTTAGAGGCTCATTATTATTAACTGACTCTATTTATAGTTATTTATCATTGTTTTATTCTGACATTTTAAAAATATTAATAATAAATACCATCTTTAAGTTTTAATAGAAAAGTAAAGCAATAAAAAGCAAAAGCAATAAAAATAAGAAGAAGAGAAGAAATAAGATAAATCTTCAAAGAAAGATTCTAAGTCTTAATATCAAGAGCCATAAACTCTTATTCAACCATCTGATACTGGAGGCTCAGTTTAAGAAAATAATGGTAAAATATTTATGGTAATCAGAGCGAAACCAGGATCAAAATTAAATGAGATTTTTGCTGTAGAAGATGATTATATTGAGTAGCTGTGTAAGCACCTTCATTAGATGGAGCTGCAAACGAGGGAACATTGAAATTTATTGCAAGTGTCCTGGGATTAAAAAAAAGAGACTTAACGTTAGTAAAGGGATATAAGGGCCACGATAAATTGGTATTAATAGATGAATGTGTTAATGAAATTAATGGCTGCTAAATCATGAATCACTTGCTTGTTTAGTTATTTATATGGTAATTTAATTAAATCTATTGCAATAATGAGTCATCAAAACCTAGCCATCAAACTAAAATAAGATTTCTCTAATTAAGTTTCAAAGTCTGCTCTGATTATTTGCATGTGTTTATCAGTCTTATCTTATCCAAGTCCTCCTTTACTGCTTCTTCCAATATGACTTCATCATTTTTTGCCTTCAATTCGTCTAAAGTAAACTCCTGTTCTCCTAAGTTTCTTATATCTCCAAAATTGTGAGTTAATAAAGTATTATACTTATACATAAGCAAGGTCCTTGCCTTCATTTTCAAATTTACGTTTTAATTTTGAAGCTTTTGTGAGAGGTTTTTATATTAATCATTATCAGTGGCTTGGAGTGTTATTTTCTCATGAATCTAGTTTATGACAACGTCGTTTACATTTTCTGGTATTTCTTTATTCTTTTATTCATCTCTTTGTTGAATCCTTTCATTTCACTGAGATTTAATAATTATTATGTTTTCTTATAAAATATAGTAAAAAATACGATTGTAAATTATATATATGCTAATAATAAAATAAATTTTGTTTTATAAAGTTGAGGTAAATTAGTTATCAAACTGGATATCAAATTTTAGAAATAGTATAAACTTTATAAATCAAAGATATTTTTCTATATATGTTCTTTTTAGATAGAATAGCTTCTTATTTTATTTCACAAAACTTATATGAATATGTAATTTTGTTTGTTTTATAATCTGAATACCTTTCTATATTCTTATTTATCTAGGAATGTTTATTATATTTATGATATCTTTATTCAATTTCTCCTGTTCTTCCAGCAGAAATGTCAACCTAACTTCTTGCTCTTAGCACATTAATTTTACTCGAACAAGTTCCTTCTCTTAGCTTATCTTTAAGTAATGCTCTTCATTATATTTTTGAATGTGTATCTATATTAATTCCACACTATCTTACTCCACGAAGTTTAGCTATGCCTCTATCTCCTCTTTGATTTATGTTGTTTCAACTAATTAATATATCAATGCTGAAAGCATCTCCTACAGCTTATTCTTATGCAAAAGAGGTGCGTAGTTCGTTTATTTAACTGTGCACCTTCATTTAAATAAGTTCCTGCTCATTCTTGAAGTTGAAGTTTATGGCTTGCAAGTATTTCTATTTCTAATCTAAGATGTACTTGCAATACTAATGTATCAGAATGCTCGATGATTTACTCTGATTCTTTTAAGGAGTCTATGAATCTGTAGATTTCTAGTTTATCAAATAAATTTCTATTCAGGTCTTTCAGCTGTTCATTCTCTATCTTTATCTGCTCCATCTTTTCAAAATAGAATATAATTAATATCATATGATTATTTTTTGACAACATTCTTTAATTATTTGGATATCCTGATTGATGTTAACTTGACCAATTTCAATCAGTTAAAGTCTGTTACTATAACTTAATTAAATAAATAGGATATACGATTAATGAATACTGAATTTAGCTTGGACCCCAGAAATGGAAATATTTTTTATCCAAAAGCTTGTAAATAGAAGCTACTTTTAGAATAGATGCATCAGAAAATAAAGCGAAAAATAATGATAAATATATTGAAATGCCAGTTAAATGAAAACATATTAAGACTAATGATTATATAGACCAATAAGTGAAATTGTTTTGTTATGTTAGATATTTTTAGTCCATAAACTTAAACGATCCATAGAAATTTTAAGCAAAGATAAAAAACTCATCTATAACTCTTGAGAAATAGAATTCTTTAAATAATTATGGAATTTCCTATTTGACTCTTAAAAATACCTATTATTGGTAAATATGAATTATTGCAATTCATCTCCCAAAAGATTTTGAAACTATTTTTTAATTAATACTCGTAGTGATTTACCAATATAAGTAAGTTAACTAATTAATAAGCCTGGGACTTTACTATGCGGTTTTAGATTACTTAAATGCTCATGATTCATGATTTTCTCCTGCTTACTTATTTACTGCTGCACATGAATCGATGCGTTTGAAAATAGAGAATTATTATGATTAGTTTGATAACTTGTTTAATCACCTGATAACCTAGGTCTTGGGCTATGTTATGAGGAAAAAGCATTTCTTGGTTGTATTCTTGATTAGAGGAAGATTTATTATCATAAAGTTTGACCATTGAAGACGCTCTTAATAGGCAAGTTTTAAATAAAAATAAAATAATCCGTGTAACAGAGGTGTTTATTTTTACAATTCACTCAAACAATACTTTTGCATCATGAGGCAACTTCCTAAACTTTATTTCTCCTATCCAGCTTACAATTTAGTCTATTTTATGCTCCGCTCTATGGTTAGGCTTAATGATTATCTACAAAGCCATATCTTTCATATTGCCTTTTATCTTATTCTAGTCTAAATATTGCTGTATTCTCTGCTTTGAATATTTCTCCCTTACATCTATAATAATCATTTCTTATCATATCGGATTCAGCAATAATTGCTGCTAAAGCCCATACATACCACTTAATATCACCATCTCTCCAGTCCTCCCTTTCTGGAAAGTATCCAGGAGTACCATAAACGTTACCAAGTCCTGAAGCTTCAACTCTTTATGATCTATTGAAATCAATTATTACTACTCTGAGAGGTGAAAAATCAAGCATTATATTCTCAGGCTTCAAGTCTCTCTATGAGCATACCCTAGATTTTTCAGCTCTTCAATGCCTTTGCAGACATTTGTAAGAATAAGGGGTAGCTAATTTGGAATCCTTTAATCTTAAATATAGTCTCTTAAATTCATTTAATATATAGGGTGACGAAAAGCAACATGATCTTGAGAATGGAGAATTTCATCGAGCTTAATTATAAATCTGCACTGTCTTTCCCTTGCTTTAGTAAGAGCTTAGTACTCATTGACAAATTCCATTTGATACTTGTCATCGCCTTTAAAGTAGTTGAATGGATAAATCTTTTATGCGAACTGCTTATCAGTTATTTCTCTTCTCTCAAACTTGTCCTCAAGTATTAGATAACTTTCCTTACATTCTTTAAGGTCAATTACATTTAAAATTGGAAGCTTTAGTGCTTGCATCTTCAGAGTGATTTTCACTATCTCAGAAGCTGGAAGGTTTCTCGCTGCTTTAATTAGCTTATTTTCTTTCTTAACTCTTTGCTCCAAGGATTCTAAAGGGTCTCTTGGCTTTCTTTTTGAAAGAAGACCTCACCAGTCTCAGGATCTATGACTTCTAACTTCTTGCCATGATGGTTTTATAGGTGAACTTTTAAATCCCTTGAATGGTTATATTGCTTATTGCAATAAGGGCAAAAATATTTTCCATCTATCTTATCATGCTTAAAATAGAGCTTTGGCTTGTTAGAATGCAACTCTAAGATATGACGCTTAAGAGCAGATTTATAAGTGAAGATCTTCTCACACTCTTCACATAAATGTAATGCTTTAATTTCTTTTTTCTCTTCCTCCTCTTCAACAATTTTTATTAGAACTTCGCATTGAATTTCTTAGCTCTGCATTTCTATTTAACAACTGAATTGTTATTCAAAGTCTGAGACATAAGGTTAGAGAATTTCAGGTTCATACTAGGCAGAGGCATCACAAGTCTCAATTTTCTTTAATTCATGAAAGAAAGTTGTTGCTGGCTAATACCAAGCAATGCCACTTTTCTTAGTAAGTTGCCGCTCATTTTATAAGTACTATTAATAATTATATAAGCTGTTTAAATTCTACCTTTATACATAAGCAAGAGCATATCCTCATAGATTTAGAGAGGTTTAATAGGAACAGAGTGAGAGACATTAGTTTTATATTTTTTTTACATTAGAGATAATTTATAGACTATTCCATCCATTTTATACATTAAAATGCACCTAAATTTGTTTTGTGAAGTTAGGTGGTTCTCCTAAATCTGTTCTTGTAAATTGAGGAGTGGAGGTTTTAAACTTTAATTTTTTTAATGCACCACCTAATACGGTTTTTAACTTTAATTTAACCTCTTAATAAAATTTTAAATAAATTAGGAGCACCACCTAATTAAATTAATTATTATTAGGAGCAATTTAATGGAGAAAGTTTGATAAAAATGGATGTCAAACTCTGAAACTTGGAGAAAGTTCCTCCATCTTTATCTATTTATCTGATTCAGGTTGAACTCCAAGTGGATCTCCCTATTTAGTAGTAAAATTATAGAAAGTTCAGAATGGATATCCATAATTTTAAATTTCATAAACATTTATAGAAACTGGAAGCAAGATGGAGACTATGAATGATGCAATGAAGAGAATTAATCTCAAGATTTAATAGGAAAATTTCGAAGTAAAGAGGACCTTTACAGATATTTGGTATAGCAAGGTAAGTGCTCAAGTAAGATAAATAAATCAATAATAGTTGGATTGTTCTTCCCGACTTAGGAGGGAACAAAAATCTCATTCTTAAAAGCCTAACTGAGTGAAGAGAAAAAAGCTTTTAAGTCTAATGAAATTAGGATGATAGAGATACCTAACTACCCTGAAATATCAGTAAAAAACCTATATGACGATGCTATGAGTGATCAGACATAGCTCTCTACCTTCCATCAAAGCTACAGCTCTCTAATAAGTTGCCAGAAAGAAACTTCTTCTTTGGTGTTCTTGCAACTCTGAAACCTGAGTACTTAAATAAAGTTATTTAAGAAGCTCACAAGAAACGATACAGCATCTCTCCTGAAGAAAAAGAGAAGCAAGGTATTAAAATAAGTGATACCTGGCTGTAGGAACTTTAAAAGCATCCTTTCATCTCAAGTAAGATTGCCCTTCTAACTTTATAGAAAAACCTGGTACTGCCATATACTTTATGAAAGAGCGAAGCTAGTTAAACAGAGAGAGAAAGTCACAAGTAAAGCATGAATTGAGTAAGAGACTCTACAAAGATTTCAAAAAGCCAGACGAGATGAACATAGATGCAGGAGCTGGCACTAAGAGAAAAAACATAGGCCCAAACAAGCATTAAGAGGAAGAAAAGAAAGAGAAGCCAAATCCCTTTATGGGTTAATTTAATATGTGAACTTATTCATTCGCTTTAATCTAATACTTATTTATAAACACAAGATCTACCGCACACGTTAGCTTTATCATCGCTGACTCTCTTAGCAGCACTCTTAATAAAATCTACTGTATCTATCTTCAAGTAGTGCATCAAGTGATAGAGCAGCAATTTCTTATAATGACCTTTCAATAACCCCCAATAAAATTCAATTCCATTGAACTAAGGGCTGTAAGGAACATTAAATACAGGTGTTATATTTAGCCTTTCATATTCCTTCCTTGATCTTTAGTTTTATGAACTGACAAGTTATCAACGAATAGAATAATCTCTTAGTCCGCGTACTTATCTCTGAGTTATTGCAAGAACTTAATATAATAATAATAATAATAATAATTAGATCACATTGAGGTCTCTGGGGACCCCCGATCAAAATTGCTTTTTAGTGGAAATAAGGGACTAGCCCTATAATTAAGTTGGAGATTCTCTCCTGTATACTGAGTTTCATCTTCTTCTGTTGTTTCTTCTTTTTCCTCCTCTGTTCTTTCCTTTTCCTCTAATGTTTCTTTTGTTTCCTCTCTTTCTCCCTTTCTTGGGTCTAGTGTGTAGTATCTGGACTGTGTCTCCCATATCTTTGAATTTGAAAAAGATGTCAAAATGTTTGACATTGATTGAGAATTTGACTTCTTTTGTAGCAATGAGCTCTTTACATCTTGTGGTAATTAGTTGTGTGAGGTCACTTTTTATAAAATATGTGTGTTTTTGGAGGCACTTGACATAGATTTCCACTTTATTGATGTGGTCCTGGTAGTCGGCTGTGATTGAAACACAGCTGTGTTCATTGGCTGTGACATTCTTTATGAGAATCGTTGTCAGGAGTTAAACGAACTTTACTGTCGTGGGGCTTGTTTCCTCCATTGAGTTCATTTTCTCCTTGATTTCAGCTTTGAGTTCGGCATCGCTTTTGTTTAGCCAGGTTAGTAAGGCACCTTTAGCGATGTCTGTAAACATTGCATTGGTGGCTTAAGCGAGCTTTTTGATTTGTTTGTAGATATCTGAGTTGATTGTATTCAACCATATTGAAATGCATGATTCTCTTGTGTCAAACCTGTTGATGAGTTAGGCTTTGGTTATGGTCTGCACATCTTTAATTGTATTGACTTATTAATTATAATTTAAGTTTTAATCATTACTATTTAATAGTAAATAATAAGGCAGATCCTTAATTTATTATTTTTCCTCTATTTAGTACCCCCTATTCCCAATGACGTAAGTACGCCTGCGTCATCGCAAATTTTCTCGGTAGTGATTCCTGGTTTTTTCCGATAGTTCAGATTAACTATCTATGTAGTAGGTATGTTGGCTGGAGTCGTCTTTTTCTGACTCGTCTTTGTCGTAAGCGTCGTATTCTTACGCTTCCTCCACTGAGCTCCATTCTTCTTAATCTTCAGAATAGATTACTTTTTTTGTTATGAGTCTGCTGTTTCTGTTGTTGTCATTAAGGTTGTTTTCATATTCTCTGAATTGTTTTTCAAATTCTTCGAGCTCTTTCTGGTGTTAGGCATCTCTGATCAGATACCGGTCAGATGTTAGAGGGGGGTGGGATTTATTCCTCTTAGTGAGGGGGTGGTGCTGTTGTTGATGTAGTAGTTTTTTCCGTCATTGTTTACGGTTTTAATGAACTGGTTGTTTATTGATACTAGTCTTAACATTTGAAACAGTTGTTGAGTCCAGAGTTGAACTTAGTCGTCTTTGTTTTCCGTGACGTATTAGAGTTTAGTCAAGTGTATTTGGAACTGATTTAGTGTGTTGCAGCCTTTTCTGACTAGTTTCTGGATATGAAAGTTAGTATTTCTAGTATGTGTAGCCCCCACTGTTGTTTGTTTATTTTTATGATATCAATTGTATATTATGCTAGGTGATGTAGTTAGTTATTTTCAATGTCGCCTTAAATGATATCTCTTTATAGTTTGCTCAGTATACCCATTCTGTGCTTCTTATTTAATAATATACTTAATATATTATTCAGTCTTTATAAAACAAGGGTGAATAACATAAGTCTTGAGGCCACTATCTTCACTTATTCCACTAAGGATTGCATGAGTTTATATCTTAACCTTTTAGTCATAAACTTTTATATTACTATACCTCTTGTACCAAGAACTTAATATAAATGTATTGAATTTAAATACTGCCTCATCAGCGTGTATGGACTTTACATTATGCTCTTAAGACCTCTGCATTTAATCGAATATATAATTTAAATTAGTCTTATAAAATGGAACATTAAAGTCAATCACTCTCTTAATGCGATTGACTGTCTTGTAAGATATTCCGTTCTTTTTATATATGTTAGCTATCGATTAAGCAGATATGTGAAGCTCAGGAAATTGGCGATGAAACATCACAGCCCTCTAGGCTAGAGAGAAATGAGCCCAGTATTTAAGAGTCTTATCATTAATAAGATAGTCAATATGATGCTGCTAAAATTTTAAGGGTCTCTTAGGCTTAGAATTAAGATGCTATCTCTTTAAATTCAATGCTAATAGACAGTGAGACCTCACAGTTGCTGGAGATTTATGGAGGAGCCTTGCTATAGACGTATAATTTAGAACAGGCTTGAGTTATTCACTAATATTCATCACATCCATATCGCAACTTAAACAATAAATCTATATAGTCACTGTCATAAACTGACCCCAAACCTCGCATATACTCACTTAAAATACTAATATTTAAACATTAAACCCCTACATAAACCCTAATAAAACCTTAATAAAGTATGCACTAATAGTCTTCTTTTATCAATCAAAAATTCAATCAAACAACTGAAAAGGTTTTGGGGTTTTGATTATAACAAGTAACCAAATTTAATTGACTAGTTTTTTAAGAAATCTAATATTATTAATCAGAGTTAAAATTTATTCCTAACTGCCATTAATGGCGATCTCTCTGATACAGTAATCTAACCCAGGGTGATGAGAACTTCACTGCCACTACCAGAGTCCTCCAGTGGAGAAGCCGTTGAGCCACCACTACCAGAAAGGGGCCTTGCAGGTATGGGTGCAATTGAAAAGGAGGGTGGAGCCATAGACGTATTTGCCATTTACTTTATTTGCCATTTACTGTAACACCATTACAAGCGTCAACATCACAAGGCTGGCAAAGAGCACCAACTGCCTTGTATGGTCCAACGATCAAATGACCATCTCTAGCAAGACCAACAATACTTGAGACTCTTGGACTGTCGAATGGTTTGCGTTTGCGTTGAAGTCTTTGTTGCATTCTGAGCTAGAAGAGCATGGTGAGTCAACTACATCAGAGCTGAGACTGCTAGTATAAACGCAAGGACTGAATGAGTAGTAGTAGTGATAGAAAGTATTATATTCACTGCTGCCTAATCATAAATCAACTTCGACTCTTTTGGCATCTAAGCCTGCTCTATTTGGTGTTAAGAAGTCATACTGCAGCTCTGAAGTGCCAGGGTGGATGGGAACTCCATTAGTTGAGACGCCAACGAGCGCAGCGCGCACAGTGAACTGCTTTGGGATCACCCTGTCTCCCTATTGGCAAGTAAAGTAAATCCTCAATGAAATCCTCTTGAAGCATGACGAATCAGCAAGGCACCCTACACTACAACATAGAGGAAAGTGCTTAAGCAGGAGAGGAAAAAGGCAGTAGCTTAAGAGATTTGCAGATTTGACACTTATGATATTTTATCCATACCCGAAACCATCAGCACTATAGGCATAAACATCACTTGGGGTAATTGTAATAGCCTTTTGGGAAACAATGATTCTCACTTATCTTGGCTACCGCGACATTTGGCTAATTCGGAGGTTCCAGCGTTGTGAGATAGATTGAGCAGCATCGCGTTTTGCCTCTGGCCGCCCCCCAGTCGAAGATTCCCTTTTGCTTGAGTTTGCAATACTGTTTTTCAAAAAGCCCCTAATGCCTAATTTCGCAAAAAATTTTTCTGGGATGATGTGTATGGTGTTGATATATTTAGCACGGCAGGTAGCTTCATAAATGAACCATAAATTGACATTTGCAATATTGACATGATTATCTCAAACGAGTGCCTTATTCTTGGATTAAATGTCTGCATAATGGACAATGAAGATGTCGAATTCACTTTAGAATATGAAACTACATTCAACTGCAATGATAAATGCCACGCTTCTTCTCATGGTTTGACACTGACTTCATAGACCCATAAAATCCTATTGCTCTCACCACCTCCCAAAACTGTGCCTCAACCTATTGGAAACAAGTAGTATTCTAAATGAATCGTGAGCTCATCGTTTGCAAAGGAGAAGTCCTCAGAGATCCAGTGGCAGTAAGAAAGATCAAGGCAAACTTCAGAGAAATCAATGTTAAAAATTAGCTTTCACTTTGAAGGATTTCAGTGCTCAGAGAATTTCACTCAATTATATAAAGTCAAGTGTTCAGAGATTTATAAGCAAGAGTATTTATATGAATGTATATGTTGCATCAATTTAATTAATCTACCTATTTTTTACAATATTTTAATTAATCTAAGTTTCTCTGTTTCTTGGTGTTGTATCAGCCATGTTTTTAAATCTATACGAACCTTAAAGTTGACTTGTTAATTGATTCATGCTGAGTGCTTGGTCTTTAAGATACTGTTCTGTTCCTGAATCTAATGTTGTTTCCAGGAAATCAATTAAATTTGTTAAAAAAATCTCATTGTACTACCTTCTTGATTCCTATCTTTGTATATTTATTTATAGTTTTATTTTGAAATTAGAAACTGCTACTTAAATGATCGCTGGAATTTAATTATATTTATTAATATCTTGACTCAAATAATACTTGAAGTTTAAGGAAATTGAGATAAAGAGGAAGATATAAAAGAAGAAAATACTTTCTAGAGGTAGAAAAAGAAATTTTTATTATTTTTTTGGCTAAAAAATGATCGAAATTCAAAAAAATAATTTTAATTGTTAGATATGATTTTGAATAAAGTTTGATGATCCTCTTAATGCTTTAATATTGCTGGAAAGGTTTTTATTTATAATGAGTAATAATTCTTTCATTGATATATTATTCTAATTATTTCAGTTTTAGCATTTAATTTTTACTTTTTTCTTTATGAGTTATAATCAATCTTTATTAAATTATGAGATTTTATATTAGATAAAATTAAATTAAGAAAGCTTGGTTTTGGAATATAAGTAGCTCTAATTTCATTTCGATTATTAAAGTGCATAAAGAATCAAATCAACTTTTCTTATTATAATTGAAAATATTCCTTCAAGTACTTATGTTAAAATAATAATAAAAGCATCATGCCTTGGTGTATTAAAATCATTATTTAATCCATAAACATATTTAATTTACTGTCTATCCTAGCCATATTTAGTAGAAGCATAATCTAATTAACTACCATTGCTATTTAAATGTTGATCATCTTACTTAAATTTTAATTTAAATTTGCCTGACGACATTACGACTTGACTGCTATTATGAATTTACGAATTATTACATGAATAAAGATTTTTAGAAATTAATTTCAAAAATGAAATTTAAGATAGACCAATAATTAGAAGTTCCGATGATTTAATAGTGACAATAGGAGTGAAGTTGCAGACATTTATATTAGTCTGATGCTATCTCATTTTTTTATTTTTTTCATGTTTGATTTCTTTAAATAACGCTTTCTTTATCAAGCTCAAGTGAAGATCGCTTTGAATTTTAATAAAACTTTGACCCATTACTTTAGAAAGTATGAATAATAACTATAAATACACAACTCATAAAATATTCAAGCATTTTATTCCATAAGTTTTTGGCTATATCTAGAATTAAAATGGTTATATTTCTTATTTTTAAACAAATGCTTTGAATTTGTACTGTTTAAGAATTATTCAAGCCAATATAATTTTGAGAAAGATTAAGAGTAATTTTATTTTGATAATTGCAATGTGATTTTTGAGAGGGAGTTACTTCAGTTACGATTTAATTAAAATCATTAAAATAGAAAAAGTTATCTTAAGTTTATTGTATTCATTATTATTCAGTTTTCCTTATAGATTAAGTTAATTTGATGAAATTTTTTTTTGTTTCCTTATGGCTTCTTTACTTGAAACTTAAATTTAATCATAATTATAAAAAGCAATAAATATTAATAATAATTCAGGATAAGATTCGGATAAGTTACAAACTTCAATGACGTCAGAATCGATTTAATTATTAAGTTTAGTTGATGCCTGTCTTGGACTAATAGTTTGAGATTTAGGCAGCAAACTATGGTTTATTATTTACTTCAAATAATCATCAATGTTTATAACTAAGAATTAAAAATTAAAATTCACTTCTATTTGATCTCAAGCATCGTTATTATATATATCTTTGCCTATAATAACTGTTTTCTTTACAAATAATTACAGAATAACAATTATAATAGGGTGATTAAATAAATCAAACAATAATATTTGTTGCAATAATTTAAATTTTGATTAACTAAATGGAGGTGCAACTCATTACTGATATGATATCGTTTGGAGTAGATGCTTAGTTATTCAAATGCAAATATTTTTGAATAAAATGGATAAATTAAATCAGTCTCAGTCTTTTGGGTAAGTAAAATATAACTATATCTTCTCTACGAGTAATCAATGCGAATATTAGTATAAAAATGGATGTGTTCATGGGAAATTTGAAAAAAAACTATGCTTCGATAACATATTGACAACTAAGCAAAGATTATTTATTGTAAGAGTTCATGATAAAATAGAGGAGAGACTTTAAATTCTAAGAATAAAGACATAGACAACTTAGAACTAGACCAAAAAGTAAATACAATTATTTTTTAAAGTCAATTTCATTTTAGATTTTGAAAAAGATTGAGATTTTGATCATGGAAATGTACTTTTAATTGATAAAGACACTCGCCAACAAAGAAAATAATATAAAACAAAGTGTATCAAAATTCTTACAAAGTTCATTAGAAGAAATAGCAAGGGAACTTGAGATTTTATATGATATGATTGATGATTTTTAACTCCCTTGCTTTGATTTAATAATTAAGAAACTCTTTTATAGATCAATTGTTTGCTCTTGATAAGGGGATTTAGAAAGAACTTAAACCTGATCTTGCTATGATATCAGACTTATTCAATGAGTACATATAATATAGTGGCAGTATTCTGCTTAATTCACTAGTTTAAGCAGAAGACCTAAGCCAATCAGTCGCTAAATAATACTCTTAAACTATGACAAAACCAAGACAATTTAAGCAAGAAATCTCTATTTAAACAGACTTCGATTAAGAAATATAGAATATCATAGATGATTACTACAACTAATCAACTACCTCTTTTAGAAAGAGAAATTCAGAGAAAAGAAACTGCAATTAGTTTACTATTACCTCTTAAACCTAGAAAACAGAAGATCATATGCCAAGTTTTTTTTAATTCGATGACAGTAACTATAAGATTCCTTCTTAAGCCTCATAGTTACAGCTTACTCACAACCCCTCATCTTTCAATCCATCACTCTAGAACACTACTTAAAATCCTTATAATAACAAAAATAATCCCTCCTTTAAAACTAACATATCACCATTTATATTCCGATGTCTCAGTTGAAGAAGTGTGATGAAAAGCTTTCCTAGAAAATGCATGCTAAATTTAAGGAATAAAAGATTATTAAGACAAAGAAAACTACCTCAATTATCACTCAATCAAGTCAAAGTATGATGGCTGGGAAACCTATTAACATGAATTAGGGCAATGTTATTAAGACAACTAATACTAACAATTCCTCATTCAATACTAATAAGAAATTAATAGAGTATATTACTTGTTTAATTAATTTGCTGAATTAATTAACATTACATCGATTCAATTTATAACATAGTGAATAATTATATTTATAAGAGAGGAAATGGAGCAGTTGGAGGTAAATCTGGCTATTTCAAATTTAATAAGATCCCGATACCAAGTGCTCCATTAATAGGAATAGTTGCAACAAAAATAAAAAACCGAAGAGTAAAAATAAGTTGAGTTCATTGAAATATTGGATAGTGATAATGAGCCTTGCTTAGAGGAAATCATGTTTCTTGAATGATTATATTTAATTACAATGACTAATTCTCTCATTTCATAACGAAATGCTATTGTAAACTATTTAATATAGCTTTTGAATAATATATTCCAGAATTCTTTAAATCTTTTAATGACATCTTTATATTCATAACTTGGGATATTCTGGGTACATAGCCATGCATCTCTCTTTGATTTTAAAGCCATTCTAATGAATATATTTAATACAACTATTATAAAAAGCATTTTGTTTAAGAATATAAGCTTTGTACTTATAGCTTCATAGAAGGGAACATTACCATCTAAGCAGTCAAATACAATTTTATATCAAAGATACAATTGTGATATTTTTTGGAGCATTTTGATCAATCTAATTCCCAACTTTTTACCTCTTTAAGTTGAGTCTACAGCTATGTCTTCTATGTGTCCACACTAAATTTATAAATAATCATTTAATAATATTTTGCTATAATGATAAAACACGTTATAATCAATTCGAAACTATGAAAAATTATTAAACCAATAATATTCTAGACTCTTTTGGCTAAAAATGATAAGTAACTCGACTTATATATCAGATGATTATAAATTAGAATAGTCAATTATTATATTTGAGTGATACTTAAATTCCACACTCTTTGAGGAACTTCTTTTCAATACAGACAGTACTTGATCCAACAATTGTGTTTTTTTTCTTATCAACTATGACTACAATGCGATAATGATCTGCGTACTTAGGGAATGACTAGTCGAATCTTTATTCGAAGTCTTATTGAGTTGGATTTCCCACTTGAGCACTTATTTATAAATGCTTCTAATATAATTTAATTAAAACACCAATAAAACATTACTTAAACAAATATAAATGATTAGTGAAATTAAATGAGTTAACTGAGCAAGCGTTTGGAGATGGCCTCGTTTGAAGTCATTGCATTGTAAGAATTTAAAAGTGAAGTCTTCATCTGACTCCTTCGCGAGTACTTCCTATTCTCTCTTTAACACATCCTCATAGTTAAGCTTTAAAATAGCTATATATTAAAAACTAGAATAGGATTAAATAAGTTAAAGAATAAATTATATATAGTTTGGGATTACTTTCCATTTGATTTAATATTGTAATTTTTCATAAATAGATTAAATAATCTTATCTATTAAATGATAAAAGTAATGGATTATTAAATAAAAGTTAAGAAATTAAGAAAGCTTATATTGCAAGATATAGATAATAAATTCGTGATTAAATTTCAGAGGAGATTAGAGTACCCAAGCACGGCTACAATCTTAATATTTGCTATGTTTATTTGATAACCCATTATTGCTGACTTAATCATTAAATTTTAATATACAAATCTAATTTATTAAAAAGATTTATTGATAAAAGTAAAACGAGATTTAATTATTTGTATATATATACAAATTGAAATTCAATAGATTATCCCCCCAGATTATATATGTAAAGGACATATTCACACGCTTGATCATAGTCAACCAGTAAATTGCCCCCTCTATAGTAGTGAGTTTGAAGCCCTCCTTTGCATTAACCGCTCGAGTCTTTGGTAAATTTGTAGTAATACGCAGTAAGTTCAGGGTAAATAAAATTCAATTTTAGAGTCATCTAAGGTGGATATTTAACAAGTTTAATCAGGATACAACTGGATGTAGATTTCATCCCGAAATGGGTTGTTCGGCTTGGAGAGCACTTTGGAGGAGCCTCCAAAGAAACATTCATCAGTTGTGAGTATGATAGAGGGGAAGGCTGTTAGTAAGAGGAGTATCGAAGCTAATGGTTTCATGTTTCAAATTATATAGTTATTATTAATTGTTATAATAACTTATATATATATATATATATATTAGATTTATGTAAAATTGGTAAAAGTATTAATCTTTCATTGTGTGTGAATAAGTAATTTAGGATTAAATTAATATAAATATTTAGAAATTACCTAATAAATGGATCAAGTACAATAGCGCATCGACACTCTATACAAAGAGGGGGAGAAAATAATGTTGGTCAAGTTGATTTCCTCAAAGACCAACATTCAGCTAGCTCACATCATCCTGGGGTCATTCGTTCTTGCTGGTTTAATACTGATGCTGGGCATTGTAGAGTAACTCGTATCCAGATTAGTTGGAGTAGTTTACCCAGTTATTAAGAGTTTATATGCTATTGAGTCTGCTGATAAGAAAGATGATAAGTAATGGTTATCACAATTATATTTATTGTTATGGACTATAGGTATTGCACTTGATCAATATTTATTAATTCTTAATGGTTTACTTACTGGGTAATCTATGGACTATTTTTATGCATCGAGTAGTACGCATGCTGCATCCTTTCATACTTACCTTTCTACTATTTCGCCAAAGTTTGCTTCTTAATTTGGTTGTTCAACCCAGTGACCTTGGGATCTGAAAAGATATACGTTAGCATAGTTGCCCCCTTGTTTAAAAGGTCGCAATTTAAAATTAATGATATCATAAGAGTTGTGCGCTCAATCATAAATTAAATTTAAAATTTAGAAAAACTTTAATCTTTTTAATGACTGATTACTTTATTTCTATTTTAATACACTATTCTAGAATATAATTTCAAATATGGCAGGAAAATTAAGACTAAATTAAATCATCAAGAAAGCAAGGATCCAGTAACAATCTCGAAGAAGAGAAGTAAAAACCAAGAATTTATCGAGAGATAGATAATGATGTATGAATCGAATAATTTTACTAAATGGATACAAAAAGAAAAAACATCATATGTTATATTACTTTACAGTAAAATTATACTCTTTTTACAATATTTTTGCTCATTCAATTATTATTGTGTAATATTTAATTAGAACATTAAATAAAACAGAATAATGCAATATTTAAATTTTAAATTTATACTGTTATTAAAAAATATAATTATAGAAAAGAGTAGATTTGAGTGGATGCATGGAATAAAAGTGAACACATAAAGTTTAAGAGGGTAGTTTGTACTATCAGAGAATTTTCAGATGAATTTAAATCCCAAGATAATGAAGATGCTAACAAAATTAGAGAAATTGCAAAGAACTATATTTGAAATAAAAATAGACATAGTTTTTTTATTATTTTAATTATATATTTCCTATTGTTGATATCTTTTAAAAAAGATAGACTTTGTAAATTGAAGATGGATTTCTGAACTTAATTTAATTCTTATTTTTTTTAATAATAACTTTTCAAAATTATTTAAATGGAGATGCTGTAATAAAACGTTGATATTCTCGATACTTTAAATTCCTAACAACCTCATAAGATACCCATCCATTAATCTCAGTCGCCAGAGAATAGATAAAATAATGGTTTAAAAGTTAATGATCGATTAACAGGAACCTATAAAATTGAGAAAACTTTGGGATAGGGTACTTTCGGTTAATTTAAATAAGGTATTCACATATATACTAATTAAAAGGTAAGAATTATTCTCTATGTTTCAATAGGAAGTAATTAGGAATTATAGGCAATTATTTATAGAATTTGGCTGTTTCATTTTTCTTAAATTATGTCATATAGGTAGCCATCAAGATTCTAGAGAAAAAGAAAATTAAAGACGTAAACGATGTGGAGAGAGTAACTAGGGAAATTCACATCTTAAAGATAGTTAGAATCCACAAATTATCTAACTTTATGATATTATTGAGACACAATCAAAACTTTACTTGATTATGGAGCATTGCTCTAATGGCGAGCGGTTTGATTATATAACTTCAAGAAATAGACTTAAAGAATTAGAAGCATGCAGGCTTTTCCAATAACTTATCTCCGGAATAGAACATTTTGTGGAGTTAGGAATAGCACACAGAGATCTTAAACCTGAAAACTTTCTTCTAGACGATTTTAAGAATCTAAAGATTGTAGATTTTGGACTTAGTAATACTTACAAGGGTGGAGAAAAATTACAGACAGCTTGTGGTTCTTCATGATATGCAGCCCCCGAACTTATTAGAGGGAAAAAATATATAGGTTAAAAAATTGACATATGGGAGCGTCGGAGTTTTACTATATACTGAAGTTTGTGGCTATCTCACATTCGAAGACTAAAATACCCAAAGTTTTTATTAGAAAATTTTAAAAGCTGACTTCAAGCTTCCCAACTTTCTATTAAAAGCAGTTAAGGATTTGATTTTAAATGTTCTTGTACTTGATCCAGATCTGAGATTTGGTATTGAAGGAATAAAATTTATTTGGAAAATTAAATGAAGATGTAAAATTAATTAAATATTAAAACTATGGCAGTTATAAAATCCAAAGTGACTAAAAATTTAAATCTATATCTATTCTAAGATAGATCTCGCAATTTTACTTGCACTTTGCTTAAAGCAATATTCCTGAATAATGACTGGAAGTGAGATATTTTGATTCTAAGTGATTTATCAAAAACAGGAAAAAGGGATTTACTCGCTTGGTAGATGAGATAAATTCATTATAGCAATAACAACAACCGTCTCCTATTTGATGCGCTATCCAATAAGTATAATGATGCTAAGGTTTGAAAACATTTTCAAAAAACATAACTGAAGTTAATTAATAATTAAATAATTTTATTTACTACAATGTATTCCTTAAATATTAAATAGATTAAGTAACACAAATGGTTTAGCATTTATAAGCCACATAAATAGATTAGTAAGAGTATTAGAGTGGGCATTGATAATAAAAAAATCTATCCAATTTTACTTAAGAAAATGAATAATTAAGTCAAAGCTGTTTCCTAAAGCAAAGTTGAAAAAACTGTAAATATTATTACCACCAATATTAATGAGACAGTGCTCAATCTTAATAGTTTAGATAAATATTCTGCTTTATCTGAAAAATATACTATGTAATGTATTGAAGCAAATAGACATAATGTCACTGCCCATTATTATTTGTTGTTAAAACAAAAACTGGTTGATGGAGAGATATTAGAAGAAGATATTGATATAGTATAGATTGAAAGTGCTATTTAAATTAATGATGTTTATGATTTTGACATTACTGCTTCATCTTAACTTAGACTATAAATTCAAAAATTTTTGCATTTTATTATATTTTCTGCTATACGCAATTCAGTTGTCCCACCTCCAACAACAAAATATGTATAAAACCACCAACTAAGTAAAATAACTGAAGGACTTGGAGACTTAAAGATAATGAAACTTTAGAATTCCCGAGAGATCTCTATAGATCAACAAATACTTTTACAAAATCAAAACGCATTCACTTAAATAAACTAAAACTTAGCAACAAAGACACCATAATAAAGATTGAAAAATCTTTAAATCAAGCCACCAACTCTTTAGGATTCAGATTTACCAACAGTAAACTATGGTAATGATCATTATGGGTAATAGCTTATATCTTCCTTAAATGGAAGTAGCAACCCAACCTCCAACAATACAAATGTGAAAAATAATATCTCTATCTTAGGACATAGATATCTAAATCGTAGTCTCGATTAAGAGCATATGATGTGTTAGCAATAAATTCGATTGATTGTTCCTGTAATTTTGAATTAATCTTAAACTATCTAGCAAATATCTTATAAAATATTAACTCTATAGAGCTTAATAGATCACTATACAACAATAGCACTGAGCCCTATTTCTACAAGTAACACTGCTTATAATGGAAATCGCATAAGAATCAAGACTAAATTCGCAAATAGTAAGTTGAAACCTTCTAGGCTTAATAAGTCTTTAAACTTAGCTTCCACTAATCACAATGCTGTACAGTTCGATCTTAATAACAGCACTTTGACGAGCAATAACATTTCCTATAGTATCAATTTAAGATTTATATAAACTTAAACAAAAATAATCAATAGTTTAAATGATAACATGTCAGCAAACAATTACTCAAATAGAATGAATAATGAAGGAAAAATCTTGAATTCAACAACTAACAGACAAAAAATAAATCAGAGCTTTGATAGATAGAGTAAAAACATAAACGCCAACAACTATTTTAGAGTAGAAAGCAGTTCTGATTAATTTCCTTGTGAGCCTAACATAAGTGGGGGAAACAACAAAATGAGTTCAAACACTTTGAGGAGCATGTCAGCCATAAAATCTAAATAGAACTCAACAACTCTTATAAGAAAGGCTTCTCTCTCCTAATATCGGCTATTGATTCTAAATCTTTAAAACTATTCAGGAATGGGAGGAGAAATTGCTTGATTCCAAACAATACAACTTTCCAAAATTAAGCAAACAGTGCTATATTCAACTCTATCTCACATCCACCTTCAAACGCTTAGCAACATCTATAGTGAATAACTAACTAGAACAACACAATCAATATCTATGATAACTCGATCAACATAGGTGCTACTTAGATAGCACCACCACCTGCACTAAAAGCAGATATTCTGAAGAATTTGAATGCTTATAATAATTAATAGATAATACCAAGAAATTTTCTTAATTAGACTACTGATTTATTTGGTTCAAATCACCAAAGAAAATTTGAATCGAATATTTTTGAATATGTTCTTCAATGTCTTCACAATCAAACACCTGTCAGTCAAACATTAAATATATTTTATATTTATTCTATAGCACCTTCAGCAAACTTGAATACTTAATTATATAAAAGAAAGACTCCATCAATAAATGTAAATAGTAAAATTGCTTCCTATAATTTATAAAATGAAGCATTCTAAAATGCAACTAGATCAAAGCAAAACACCACAAAGACTAGAAAAAATAGTAAATTAGCCATCCTAATAATTCGCAAATTTCTAGCAATACAATGAGTATTTGAAGAATATGGGCAGAAGCATGCCGGGAACTACTCTCTGTCAATCTTACTCTAAGAAATAGAAGAATAAAAGAATGTAGCAAAAGTAAGGGGTTTAGATAGGTACTGCTCTTAATGGTTTAGATATTAGCTAAACATTAGGCAGACATTTTCCATAATAGTCGCTCAAAAATTAACAAAAGATTTAAGCAATTAAATCAGCAACTATTAAACTCAAAGAATATAGCAATAAGCTACAATACCTATTTAAAACATGAAGAGAGGCAATATCCAATGATATTGTTAAATAATCAATAGATATTTCAATTATGATATTAAATTTATTATATATTTAAATTAAGTTTTGATACAAGTTAATTTAGGAATCACTGTTAATTTAATCATTAAAAATAAGAATTTATCATTTCATGACTAAACTACTTATTTGACTGATGGTTTATTTTTTTTGAAGTTAGAGTATTCCTTGAACTACCTCATTTTTTCAAAAAAGCCAATCCCCATATATCAATTTACCTTCTAAGTCATCTTCAGTTTGATCCTTCTTGAAGACTCTATGGTATCTCAGCTGAATACTAAGGTTCAAAGAAGAAGGGACTAGAGAATCTTTCAACTCCTAAATCTAAAACTCTATGCAAAGTTGCCTTCAAAATATAATTTGATATTCTTGAGAAATTTCACGACTATATCGTATGGGTGAGGCTTTATTTATGATTAATAATTATATATCTGGTTGGTTTAATCCCCAGTAATAATTTCTGTAAAGCATTAAATAATAATAATAATGATTAATAATAAGTTTTTGATTAATTAATATTAAAACGTAATATATTAATAAATATTCTTACTAATCAGAAGCAGGCGGATGAGTATCACTCACATTAAATGTAAGTTACAAAACAAATATTTAAAAAGTTTTTTTTAGAGGTCCTACCTGGTAGGACCTGGGGTGCCAGCAGACTAAAGCTTCGCAATGCTACATTTAGCGAAGACAGGGGATGGACAAGGATTATGATGGCCAAGTGAGCCCTTGTTTATAAGGCGATAATACCCAGTATAATCAGATTTCCATTTTTGATTAGTGTTAAAAGTATTAGTTTTTATTTTAATAGATTAATAAATAACTTAAAGTTTTCTTATTATAAATCATGATTGATTGATAGACGACCTTTTCTGTCTCTACCTACAAGCCAAGATAGTTGAAGGTTTAAAGTAATAAGTAAAATTTAAAAAAATTAATAAATATTAAAGAATCAAATATTTATAAAATTAAATAATAATGAAAATGAGATTTGAAAAAATAAAAAATTGCCTTAATTATATAATTTGTAAAAAAATTAAAACAAAACAAACAAATAAGATCACGGAAATGATAAAAGAGTATTTGCATGTTTTAAGTGTAATAAAGTGAAATTTTATGATAATTATTGGGACTTATTTATAACTTTGATTGCTAAAATTCTGCTGAGCAGAGAGGTTATAGTTTTCCCATTTAATTTTTATTTCATTCTAAGTTTTTTAATGGAAATTAATAATTTTATCCTTTTATTTAGTTGTTATAGTTGCAATTATTTTCTTTCGAAAATTCATGATCGATAATAGGACTATATTTATTCATTTTTAAATAAATAAATACAAAAGCTTATCGTAACATATTTTTTGTTAAAGATCTTAAAAAATATAAATCTATGGTATAAAAAAATAATGTTAAGTAATTTTTTTTTAATAAAATATTATGTTTAAATTTCGCTGAAGTTTTTATAATAAATTTATATGATAATTTATTTAATATAAACTAGCTCTTTTATTTACTCTCAATTTCTTATATTTCTTTTTATTTTATATTTTACAAACGTATTATTTACTTCTATAAAGTAAGAAAAGTAAATAATAAAAAAATTATTTTTCTCAATTTTATTAATAAATGATTAGCTTGAAAATAAAGTAATTTTACTAAATGTTAGGAATCCAGAATCAGCATGAATGGGAATGGTAAGTTTCAAGTTATCTGAGCTTAACTTATCAGACTAGACTACTCCCGCACTTCTATGCAAGTAAGGAATGAGTCTCTTGGTGGAGCAAGTGTCATTCACAAACCACTTATCAAAATAGTTAGTTGGCTTTCCAAAACCATCAGCAATATGACTCATAATTTGTAAGCCTAGTTTATGCAAAATTTCATAGTGTTAATACATGAATTCCTTAAAATGAGTTCCTGCTTCCCCGTAACCTTGAGGAAAAAGCGTCTCTTCATGAAGAGAGAACTGCTTCTTAAAGTCGCTTACTTTTGAGTAGTTTATACCCATATCAAACAGCTCCTTGTGATAGGCGTCATCGGAATGAATGGGTCAAGTCTTCATTAATAGTTATTGCTTCCTTAATTGAGATGCTTTTAACCTTTGCTGCTTCAAGTAATACATTTAAACTTAATTAAATCATAAATTCTTTATATCTTCATTTAATTAATAATGCCGTTTCATTATGGCAAGAAACATGATTGAGAGATAAAAAGCCAAAATTTTCAACTAATACTTAATCCCTTCAGTGATTTATTCTCCCACTGCCTCAAAATCTAAGGTGTCTTAACTTTTGCGAGATATGCTTAAGTCTTTGAGTCTTGACATTCACCTGAAACTTATTCTATTGTATCTGTGCAATTTCAACTTAACCCAGGAGTATTATTAATAATTAATATTCATAAAAAGAGATCATTATGATAATAAATATAAATCAAATTATTATAAGAGAACTACAAATGATAATGCAAGTTAATAGGTTTTCATTTTATAAAGTGATATTATATGACGATTTCAAGGTATTTAAATAAATCAGTTTTTATTATTTAGAAACTGAATTATATTTTATTCTAAGATGATTTCTACAACTGCAATTATTAATCATACTATTAATAGACATATATTTAATAATTAAAAGACGACTTGCATTATATAATAATACATTTTAAGGTTAATGGAAAGAATAAATATAAAATAGGAGTAAACATATGATTAAATTATTGCAAAAATATTATTCAAAATATGTTTACTGCTTTGAATTTTTTTATAAAATTGTTTTCTAACTATTGCAATATAATCTAATTTATTTATTAGAGAAAATCCTTATTAATGGAACTAGAATATCAACTAAGAAACACTTATTAACTTATATAGTCACACTATTATTATATATAAAAAGATAAACTTAAGTTCACTCAAGTTTTGCATATTCTTCGCATTTCATTTACTGATCACATGCTTATACTATATTTATAAACAACTTTAATTAAGTAATAATCTTTATAACTTCAAATTGGATATTCTGAGAATGTAAAAGATTAGAGTGAATTTTACAGAATATTAAATGATTAATTTTTAGCAGTAGACGGTGGAAATAATATTGACTAAGGAATTTTAATATAAATAACAATTAAGCACTCCAATTCGTTTAAATAAATTAAATTTGAGGTAAGATAAATATATACTCTCATAACCTTCATTTATATAGTCGTAGAATGATTCATTGATTTGGTAGATATGAGGAAGGGAACGTCAAAGAATAAATTTTGGCATTGAATTTTGACCTCGGTTTAGAGGTCCATAAGAAATGATTGGGTTGGCCTAAAGAGAATTAACCTCTTTAATCGTGTTCCTCGACCTGCATATTCCAAGTAATGACCATTTAGGATTTTATACTATGAAAAGTTGACAATGACCCATAGTCACCATCACATATGAAAATATGAGAAAATGCAAATACTCACTAAATTAGTTGAAATAATGCCAATTAAAGTAATGTAGTCATAAAAATATTGCGTGAGATTTTTCATAAAATAAAAAGTTATGTGCGTTTTAAGATTTTGGAAAGTTAATTTTTCCCTAAAAATTCAAAAGTAAAATATTTTAAAGCTCCTATAAGAACTGTCACATTCAAAATCCCAAAAACCTTTCAGTGGTTTGATTGAGTTTTTTATTGATAAAAGTAGACTATTAGTACATACTTTATTAGAGTTTTAATAGGGTTTATGTGGGTGTTTAATGTTTAAATGTATAGAATATTAGTGTGTATTAGAGGTGTTTATTTTTACTATTCACTCAAACAATACTTTTGCATCATGAGGCAACTTTCTAAACTTTATTTCTCCTATCCAGCTTACAATTTAGTCTATTGTATGCTCCGCTCTATGGTTAGGCTTAATGATTATCTCCTCAGCCATATCTTTCATTTTACCTTTTATCTTATTCTAGTCTAAATATTGCTGTATTTTCTGCTTTTGAATCTTTCTCCCTCTTACATCTATAATAATCATTTCTTCGCATATCGCATTCTGCAATAATTGCTGCTAAAGCCCTTACATACCACTTGATATCACCATCTCTCCAGTCCTCTCTTTCTGGAAAGTATCCAGGAGTACCATAAGCGTTACCAAGTCCTGAAGCTTCAACTCTCTATGATCTATTGAAATCAATTATTACTACTCTGAGAGGTGAAAAGTCAAGCATAATATTCTCAGGCTTCAAGTCTCTATGAACATACCCTAAAGTGTGCAGCTCTTCTATGCCTTTGCAAACATTTGTAAGAATAAGAGGTAGCTACTTTGGAACTCTTTAATCTTAAATGTAGTCTCTTAAAGTCATTTAATATAGAGGGAGGCGAAAAGCAACATGATCTTCAGCAAGCAGTATTGCATCGAGCTTAATTATAAATCTGCACTGTCTATCCCTTGCTTTAGTAAGAGCTTAGTACTCATTGACAAATTCCATTTGATACTTGTCATCGCATTTAAAGTAGTTGAATGGATAAATCTTGAATGCGAACTGCTTATCAGTTATGACTCTTTTCTCAAACTTGTCCTCAAGTATAAGATAACTTTCCTTACATTCTTTAAGGTCAATTACATTTAAAATTGAAATCTTTAGTGCTTGTATCTTCAGAGTGATGTTAACTATCTCAGAAGCTGGAAGGTTTCACACTGTTTTAATAAGCTGATTTTCTTTCTTAACCCTTTGTTCCAAGGATTCTAAAGGATCTCTTGGCTTTCTTTTTTGAAGGAAGACCTCACCAGTCTCAGGATTTATGACTTCAAACTTCTTGCCATGATGGTTTTATAGGTGAACTTTTAAATCCCATGAATGGTTATATTGCTTATTGCAAAAAGGGCAAAAATATTTTCCATCTATCTTATCATGCTTAAGATAGAGCTTAGGCTTGTTACAATATTTTGCGATAGCTATTTCCATTGGCAATAAGATTCAGGCAGTAGTGTCCGGTATCCATTATCATATTGTGTTGGTTAATATCAAATTCCGCCTGAAGGAGTCCTTCATTATTGGTATTGATATTTGTTATTTTTGTCATGAGTAGCGGTAGGGGCATATTCCTTTCGGTTAATATAATACTATCCAGATTGTCAGTATGTTGTCTTTTCAATTCAAAGATTAAAGACCCAGCTATTTTGAAAGTCATTTGTAAACTCCTTCCTATATCAATTAGCTTAATATTGTATTTACTGTATTTCTGATTTACGGTTTCGTTTTTTGGTTGAAGACTTTATCTTTGCCAGAGTTACTGATGTTGGTTCTTTACTTTTATTAATGAAAGTAACGTTTAGTTTTTGCATCAGGTCTTGATGGATATGAGATATACCTTCATTTGAGATGTAGGCATCCAGTGGTGATAATTCTACCATTTGTGGTGATGTAGTACGCTTATTCATAAAAACTCCATAGCTAAAATTCATTTATACAGGCATCAGATTTATTTTCATGCGGTAATTATTATTGCATAAATTTGTAAATGATTTTGATGCACTGCGAAGATGCTATAAAGTAATAGGATAAATGATATTTTATATAAAATGGATAATTGAATAAGGATGGGGTGGATAATCGGGCTCGAACCGACGACAACCGGAATCACAATCCGGGGCTCTACCAACTGAGCTATATCCACCATTGGATAGCTAAAATAGTTATACTTTGAATGGCGCGCCCGACAGGAGTCGAACCTGTAACCCCCGCCTTAGAAGGGCGGTGCTCTATCCGGTTGAGCTACGAGCGCAAAATCACTCTCGTCGTCAACCACGAAATTATACGGTGATTTTGATAGATGGTCGGGGCGGTGGGATTCGAACTCACGACCCCTTGTTCCCAAAACAAGTGCGCTAACCAGACTGCGCTACGCCCCGAATGACCATAATTTCTAACTAAGAGAGCCGTATTATACGGTTATGAGGCTTTATCTGTCAAGTTCTTTTCTAAATATTCTTGCGTTTGCATTTCTTCAAGCCTGCTGATGGTTCGTTCAAACTCATTGGCAAAATCACCTCGACTATAAATTTCTTTAAATGGAACAGAGCTTGAGATGGCAAGTTTACGGTTACTGTCATAAAGAATATCAATAAGCCAAGTAAATCGGCGTGCAACATCTTTTTTATCAGTGGTTAATAGACTAATATCACTGATGATAAACCACTGAAATTTTTTTATCAATTCCAGATAGTCAAGCTGGCTACGCATGTCGCCACAGATGATGTTAAAGTCAAACCAGATGATATCCTGTCCCTGTTTAATATAGCGGATGTTACGTTTGCAGATCTCAATGTTACCTGCGGTCGTACTTTGTTGGCTATTATTTATTCTTAGGAAAATTTTGTCTAATTTATTTACCGCTTCAGCATCATTCATAATAAATAACTGGTTTACCGAATCATTAAATAGGCGATAATCCTGCTCGGCATCGAGACTGCGTACATTGAGAAACTCTTTTAGGACTTCAATTGCGGGTAAAAAACGTTCGCGCATTAGCCCATTTGGCCATAGTCCGTCGGGGTGGTAATTTGATGA
>ARYC01016995.1:0-16835 GCA_000711775.1 Oxytricha trifallax
CAAACTGGAAGTTAGACAACAGCAAGTACTGGAGGGAACCAGAAAGCATTGAGAACTTCTTAATCCCAGTATGTTGTCAGAGCAAGATTAAGAATTGGTAGAACTGGATTATATTGAGAATGAAGAGAGGTTCAGGTGGAGCAGAGGTGTACGATACAAGAAGACAAGTAGGAAGCGTGGCTGTAATACAGAAGCACCTAAGGCAAGTCAACGAAATGGTTTCACAAGTTATGGGAAAGGATTACCAAGCCAAACAGCTAATAACCAAGCCAGAAATCAACCAAGTGATGGACCCAGAAGATTGCGTGGTATTACTCATACTTATGGTAAACCACCTAGCCTTAGAAATCCCAGGAGAACCAATCTTCTAAATATTCTCCAAGGATTGGATTAATATGCAGAGATACTATCTTATGTTCAATCTTGAGGTAGGAGTTATGAAATTGGAGATTGGAAAATCCGGCATCTCGATTAGGGAAGAAGACTTGGAACAGATAACAGAGAAGAAAAATGGAATTTTGTGGAAGAGTGAGTGGGAGGACAAAGGAACAGAGATGATGAACTAGAATTCTCATATAGATACATGGGACGAATTAGTTCTGCAGAACGGAGCGAGAATGGAAATGGAATAGTCAATCATCGACGAGGAAGGGAGATTCAGTGACATCGAAGATAACGAAGCGGAAGTAGAAAGTTATCTTTACGCCCAAAAGGATGACAGAAGAGCAGGAGCTAGCAAGTAGAAACTCATACCAACCCCACCATTGATTAGACCAGACACGATTAAAACACTCGAGATGAGACATGAGGGTCAAGTTGAGGTGGAAGGAAACAGCAAGGATGGGAAGAGAGAAGACCAGAATACTGACATAAATAAGGAGGAACCCAGCAGACTTGAGGAGAAGAACGACAGTTAAGTATTGTAATGAATTACATTTCTAGTAGATAATTCACGCAATTTTAAAAAAGGCAACTGATTAAATTATTTTACCTTAAGTTATTATCTATCTATCTATTAATAAGGGTTCTAAAATATATTAAAGAAATAGCAAGAATTTGAAAATTAATAATAAGCTAATTAAATATAAAGATAATATTAAAAATAATATAAAATGAATTAAAAAAAACAATTCAAATAAATAAAAAATACTATTGAATAAAAAATAAACAATATTTTAATATCGAATTTAAGCCACGAATATTTCACATGATCGAAGTTGGCAATGAATTTCTCATAATTTGCTTAAATCAAAGCCCTAACCTTTGATCCTAAGTTCGAAATTTAAATGGATTTTATATAAACTGTCACAATTTTTTATAATGCATAGTTCACAAGTCTTCATATCTTTTATATTACTTTTTGGAAACTTATAAAATCTTTTAGAATGTTATATTTTAGTAGTAGCAAACTTTTTTACTTGTTATTTAAAAATTTATTATTTAACTTATATTTATATTATTTCATCATTTTTTATTCTCTTTTAATGATGATAAACAGTAAACTATTATAATTTTTGGAGTTAGGCTAATATTTAAATGAGTTACTTTATAAATTATATAAGAAAATTTTACTTGTTTTAGATAATTGGATATTAAATTAAAAACACTTTATTTGTCAAAGTTAAAAATCTTAATGATAACTATAAAATTCTCTTTTTAAATTAAGTTTTAAGTTTAAAAGAATATTATGAAGTTTGTTCTTTACCTTAAAATTCAGCAAATTTTTAAAACTCTGATTAATAAGTCCTTAATAAGAGTAGTTTTATAATAATAATTTTTTTGTCTTAAATCATGATTAAAACTTTTAGTGTTTAACTATTGTAGAAAATCCATGAGTATCAAAGCAATTAAAATCGTCTTCAGTATAAAGTTCTTCTGCCTTTCCTGTTCAGATTTCCTTTAAAACATCTTAAAATTCAATAAAATAACTATAAATAAAAAATATTTAAGAATCGTTCCTGCAACTTAACAAAGAATAAAAATATTAAAATTATATTTAAAAAATAACATTATGTCATTTTATTATTGCCTAAACTATTATTTAATTTTTTATTTGTACTCTTTATTTAAGTTAAAATAATTTTGAAGGAAATATAGCGGAAATTCTATAAAATCAATAAGTTTAAAATGACGATATACATAAAAGTTCCCTCAAAATAATTAAAACAATAGTATTGAGTAGTGAACTGAGTCTAGAATAGAAAAATAAGTAAATTAGGCAAAATAGTTATAGGATGATGGTCTTGTATCAAAACCTTTCTAAATTTTAAGAATTCCAACCAAACTCTCAGTTATAAAATCGAATATTCCATTTTAAACAGTTAACAATAATGAGACAATATCAACAGAGGGTGCTAATTCATTCATAAATTTAAAATAATTCATTTTATTAGTGAAAATTATTACAATTTTTTAGTAAAAATAAAATTAAATCAGGTAGCATTTAAGGAGAATAGAAAATCAATTAAAACATGCAAATTATTAAAACTAAACATTAATTTCTTTAGGTCATGATACTTTCTAGACCAACCAAAGTAATTTTTTTAATTTCCTCCAGAATTCTTTAAAGCACAAACAAAAGTTTAATGATAAATCTTATAAAGAAATTTTGGAGACATGTTCAAAGGAATTTACTAATAAATAGGTTTCTTTGATGTTTTATATACTATAGAAGGAGAGTTGATAGAAAGAATGGATAGATTTATGATAATGGTGGAATAGAAATAGTAGGTCTAGACAGATTCAGATTTATTGGTATTATCTATAATAGAGAGAGGCTTTCAGCAAAGATCTTAAGATGTAAAATTATTAAATCGTAAGATTTAAAGTTTAAATTTAAAAATAAGAATGGTCCAACCAAAAATATCTTGAGTGGGTTAAAAGAATAAGTGATAAAATGAATGTTGAAAATATGCTGCTTTCTCATTCAAAATATGCAAACGAATACTATTTCAGTATCAACGAAGCCTTCAGAAGTAACTTTAAAAAATTAGGGAATCACAAAATATTGGATATCCAACACATTTCATAGAGGGGGTTTTAAGAACTGTAATAAATTCTTATTGCCTTAAATTTAGCATGGTCTTGTAAGATCAAATTAGTAGACTTAGAACAAATAACTTTGTGAAAAAATGGAATATAAAGATTTTGCTAAAATCTGTCAGTCTAGACCGTGATTTTTTGAAGGCTCTAGATAAATATAGGCATATATTTTATATTAAATTATAAAGGCTCAATTGGATCAATAATTACTGAATAAACAACAAGTTAACTTTTGAAGAAAAAAAAAATTTTTATTTACAATATCAATTAATAAAATGTATAAAAATATTTTAAATTAATAATTAAAACAATTAAATAATAAAATATCAAACCATAAATATAATTACTAAAGCAATTAATGTTCTCTTTTAAAGCTAGATTAGGATAAAATAAAAACCTACAAACACTAAACACTAAGCAAATAAAAAAGAGGCCAAAATATAAGCTCATTATAAAACTATAAATGTTGGTGACTAAAAATTTTTTAAATACAGAAATAAGGGTGATTCGAAACAGCATAATGGTTTCTAGAGAATGCAAAATATTGTCTGATAAATATCTTCTGCCTTTTTAAATAGAGTATGAACTTCATAAGGATATCGACTATTTATTTGTAATGGGCCAAGACTATGTAAAACGGTAAAACTCATATCTTTTAGGTCCTTTTCCAGAGAACCAAAAAGAGCAGGATAATAATTAAGTCTATGGATTCCTTCAAAATGTGTTAGAAGAGGATTCATCTATAATAAAAGGGAAGCACCCAAATAATTTTTAAAGGTATTTCAGTTTGGACTTAACATTAATGTTATGTCAAACATGCAAGGATTAATTGGTTAATTTTCTCAATGTTTAATTGTAAACTTAAGTACTTTACGGCAGCGTAAGATCACTCAATTCGTTATTTTTTGGGTTAATTTAAGATAATTTTTTTTCTTAATTTTATTTTATTTTAAATCCCAATCACTGAAGATTTTCTAAGAAGGTTTAATTCAAAGATATTATGGAAAATGTGGTAAGGGGATCGTATGCAGTTACTGAAACTCTAGGCTCTGTTAGATTTTCAAAAATTATCAATTCTATATTTAGAGACAAAAATGTAAGTAATTAAATAATGGAGACATGATTATTCATTAAATTTATTTGAATTTTTATGAGTTACTGCTTAGCAATATTTTAATTGAATAAACTAGAGAGAAAACCCCTAAATAATGGAATTTCCTTAATCAGAAATTTAATAAAATTTTGCAAGATATCATTAAATAATAATTTTCGTTAATTCAATTACGTTTTATTGCAACGGATAGATTAAAGTACTGTAACTTAATATAGAAAATGATTTTACAATTACCAATAAATATATAGCAATAAGATTTTATCTTACATAGTATCTAAAGTGTTATTTTTTGTTCGTTAATAAATATTAAAAATAATTAAAATTACTCTTTATTAAATTGTTTTTCACAATTTAGCCATTGCATAACTTTTTATCTTTAATATCGGGAAAGATTTAACTTATTGTAGTTTTAAAAATGTAATATAATATAAATACTTGCGGACCATGCTATAGTGGGGGAAGAAAATTTTTCTCATTTTGACGTTAATAGCAAGATTAATTACGTAAATGGTATATTAATGGCCATTGAAAATCCTCTATTTTTGTTTTTAGTATTTCGTTTAATGATTCTTCTTCCACAGGTTTTATTAGTGAGTTCTCTCTGACAATTGTCTCTACTGTATTTGGGCAGGTGATTTTGATGTAAATTTGATCAGATAGCTCCATTCTTAGACCTTCGAAGAAACTATTCACTGCGAATTTGGATATAAAATAAGCAGTTCTGTAATGAAGCCTAATCTATCTTGAATAACTTTACATTACAACAATTTAGCCTTAAGACTTTAAATAGAGAAATGCGTATCTATATAGGTTAAATCAATAAATTGAGAAAAAAAGTTACCTTGTGAGTTATAGGTACCCACATAAGTTTTTCTCCATGATTTGATGGAAAATTTTCATGTCCTAAACTTCTTCAAACTTTTTATGTGCCGAAATACTAGCGTTAAGAATTACAATATCAAAACAGTACTAATACTTAGATTATCTTATCTTATGAAAATTTATTCTACTAGCACTTATCATCTTTTATGACATCTTTTTAAACTGGGACTACTATCATGTTAGGGAATTGTCTCATACATTATTCTGCGATCTATATTTAATTTCAATTAGTAATAATTTAAATAAAATTGAGCATTGATTTACTGATTATGTATACCTGTTAAAGTTTTTCAGCACTTATGCTCTATGTCACAACTTTGTAATTTCATTAAGAGTATCTGAAATGAACATTTTTTCAGTTCCTGATGAACCTCCTGTTATCATGATAACCTAACCAGCTGTAGACTCTAAAATATGAAAAAAGGAAAGCTTACGAGAGAACCTATTTTTTCTCAAATTAATTGTGAAGGAGTGGTTTCCATTTTAACAATAAAATATTGCACAAATCTTATTTTTATAAAAAAGTATAATGATTAATTTTATTTATATTTTATAATTAAGCAATAAATAATAAATTATCAGATTAATAAGCAATTTAATATCATGCTTATTTATTGGAAATATCATGAATTATGCCATGATTCTAAGAAATTTTAAATATTAAATTCTTGTTATTTTAAAGTCTATATATTATATATTCATGTATTAAGTGCTTTTATTGCTTTCTTATACCTCCCTTAGTTTTTCTTCTATTTCTTAAAATCCCAATTTTGCCAATATTTTCTATCCGTCTCATTTTTTAAATCATCTTCCTTCTTTCTCTTTCCTATGAATACATAAATTTAATTCAATTCGATTGATATATAGAATTAGTATCAGATAATGCGCTTAATTGATAAATTTTCTGAATTTATTGAAATTTAGTTGCCTTGTTTCTTATGTTTTACTCAATAGACCAGAGATAAAGAAATCTTTGAGTTTTATGTTTGTTACTCTCCAGCACATTTCTACTTAAATTGATAATTTCATCTGACCTACCAATCAAAATATAAAACTATAAATATTCTTAATTTAATCTTTGACGATATTTTTTGTAATTTAAACCGTTTGATAAGTCCATAAGAGTTAAAGATCATGATTTATTATTAAACTACTAGCCTTAATTAAACCTATTTTGAGAAGTTTATTTTCATCATAAAATTTCTAAATAAATTTCCTTGATTATTCGTCATATATTAAGACTTGCTAGTATTTAGAACGTTCCCTTATTCTTTCACCATCTACAGAGAATAAGTTTTAAGTAGAAGTAGAGTAAGTTTAATTTTAAGTTGAAATGATTTTCTCTTCTTTAACTTTTTAATTGTTCAGTGATCTTCATTTTGTATTTTAATTTAATTTTGGCCAATTATAATTTAATATACTTGCTTTTACAAAAAATATTTACTTTGGCGACTTTCAAGTTTTAATTGATCTTCAAGTGATTGAATCCTTTTCAAGTATTCTTTTTATAGCTCCTTAGACATTTTTCTCTTTTGATTTTTATTTTAATTTCTGTAAGATTATCAAATTTAGGCAATAAAATTATTAGATTCATTTTAGTTTAAGATAAAAATAAATTGAGATCTCTGAATCCATCATCATATATTGCCATTAAACTTTTAATGAAGATATTATAAATATTTGAATTGTTTAGTATTTAATAATAATAAGTAGCATTGAGAGACTGATGAAACTTTATATAGTGAAACAAGAGTTGAAGTACTGCCTATAATAAGTTGCTAGTCATAAAACTTATTTAAATTTGACTTTGCTGAACCTTTAGGAATCCACTTAAAATTCTAAAATCAATTAATCACTTTATCAACCTCCAGTACTTAAGCACCCTGTTTTAGCCACATGTAGCAATAGTATTTAGTTTTTTTGTTTAATTATTATAATTCAATAAAAAGATCTGAATGAGCTCTTATTTATAAAATGCTATTATTAATTTTTAATACATATTACGGTTGATTTAAAATTATTTACATCGATTATTTTATTTTGCTATTTTTAACTGTTAAGATAGGTTATTTTGTTTTTTACATTAAATTTTAATACTTTATTTTTTCATCTGATTCGTATTTATTTTATAAGTAAGATCTTCGGGATTTTATAATTTTTATGAGTAGTACTGTCATGTAAATACTTTAAATATATTATTTACTATAATTCTATTGTATTTTTAAGTTTAGGATTAATGAAATTATTTTGTTAAAATTATAATGTTGCCTCTAATACTTAATATCATTTTTACCTGATAAATGGTATTTTGAGTTATCACTTTAAAGCTTAATTTGAATCTACCCTTTATGTTTTAAACTTAATTTTAACTTATTTAAGTTGAATAAATTATCTATTATTTCTATTTTTAGTTTGAATCTTTAAATTTATTTTCATTATTTAATGTTAATTTATACTTTTTTTTCAAATTGCAATTGAACTGTTACTCACTTAATAATTTTGATCATATTTTTCAAAATAAAAATTGTTTAAATTAATCTAAAATAACGTAATATAATTAGAAATTAAAAGATAAAACTAAAAATGGTTTAGTGTTTTACAGTTTCAAGGCGATATTTACTCAATGCACAAGTTGAAGACTCCTACCCGTAAAAAACATTAGTAAGTGAAAAACATTTTATTATTCATTGACAAGACTTATGATTGGAAAAATTACCAACTTTCTTGTTCATAAAATTATTTTACTAAATTTTTATGGTAGATAATAAAATGCGATAGATAAAAAATATTTCCCTGCAGTATAGTCAACATTTTAGGTTATAAATAAATTAAGAATAAATCCAAACATCTTATACTACAAATGATCAATAACAATTGATTTTGACTTTGAGTCCATTATAAAAGTATAAAAATTATAAGTAATTACAAGTACATTATTATTTACTTTGTACAATATACAATCTCACTTTGAGGTATTTTTTCATGATAAAATTTAATTCACTAATATATAATTCAATTCAGTTTTTGCATTTTATAAAAAAATAATTTCCCGATCTTTTGTATTTTATTAATTATATTTAAAATAACTTTTATGGCTAAATAGAATTTGACTTGCCTTATGTAATCATAATTTATTATCAATTTTTTATATATCAATTTTAAGTATCCTTTGAGTAAATGATTTTTTAAACAAAAATTTATCTTTGAGTGCAATAATGGATAAAATTTCTAAGAACAAGTGCCGTTATCTTTAAAACTGTTTCTTGTTTAAGATTTCTTTTTAATTGCTAAATTATTTTATAATAAGTTCGTTAATTTATTTATGAAATAAAAAATTAAAATATTTTTATATATACAATCTTATTACAGATTTTTCCATTTTATTAAATATAATTATATATGTCTCAAATGGTAGTTAACTATTTTAGATTAATTTATTTCTTCTATCGTTAGTGATTTTGAATTTCTTTATTTTTTGCATAACCATTAATTTTATTTATTTACTTTATTTTAATAATTATGAAAGCACTTATAATTTGCTTTAACTAATATTTCCCGCAATTTTAAAATACTATCTATTTTAATGATCAATAACTACTAATATTTATATTTATCTATCTATATTGATTGCTTTTTAGATGAAGAGGTTTGGAGGTGGAGGGATGCTTATTTAGCAATGGCACAGAAACGCAGAGATTGAGAGATAACCAACACACCTCTATTAAGGATGGCGAGGGAGCTATTGATAATCAGCCGAGGGACAGAATCCACGAACAGTTAGCATTGGAGGAAGCAAGGATGAGACCAAATTATAGAATGATGCAACGTAGAAAGTTTTAGAGGAATGAGCGGGGAACCGCAAAGAAGGCTTTGCATCAGACAAAAAACTCAGATTTCACAGTTCTTGTTTCTGTTTTATATTCTTTGCATTTATTAATTTACCTACAGTTATTTACTACTACAAATATATTGATTGCTTTATTAAATAATTAATATAAAATTGAGTTAATTCTTTTTAAATTTTATAGTTTTTTCAATATAACAAATAACAATACCCATATATATATATATAAATATTCATACTCGGTAATATTACATGATTTCTTAAATAACTATGGTATATTCGATATTAAATTTTTAAAATAAAAAATGTTTAAATTAATAAGAAAAAACAGAATAAACTTATAATTCTCTAAATTAGAAATAAAATGGGTTTATTAGTTTAAGTCTTATATAATCAGCTTTAGAAGTCTATAATTTTGGCATTATATCCAAAGTAAGCAAAAAGCTTCCCATATTTTTTCAGGTGAATACTCAAACCTATCAATATATTCATGCTTATAAATGTTAAAATAAGTAGATTTATAAGCATATTAAAAACTTAGAATTATAAAATTGCGAAAATTGAGATCTTAGATTTATCTCAAACGAAGGAGCATTTTTAATTTCACTAATTATATTTGAAACTAAGTTTTTAATATAGGTCTCTTCGTTGAAGTACAATTGATTTTAGGAATTTTAGTAAATAAAACATAAAAATGCATAATAAAAGTTCTAAATATCACGAAATATGAACATCATAATTACGTTCTTTATATTTTCATTTTATTTATCTCAAAGCGTATTTGATTTAATTTAATTATTTTTATGCCCTTTATTTATTATTTATTTAAATTATTTCCTAATGTTTTGTATTTTATCAATAATATTGATTTTTTTTTATTTCACAAATAGAAGAAATGTATTCTCAATTACATATAAAAAAATACCCCTTATTCTCTTAAAATATCAAAATAAATAAATATATTTTTACTAAAAGTAAATTACAATAAATATTTGCCACAAATTTCACGAATTTAATTTAGAAATACTAAATATTATTAAAATTCTTTTTGTTAAATTAAATCTTATTTATTTTATAAATTAAAACTTTAATTAATTTGATTTTTAAAAACAAATTAAATTTTATTTTATTAACTTAAAATAAATAAAAATTATTGAATAATAGCAATGCCAGTTTGAAGAAACAGATTCCATTTTTAATTATATTTTATTGTATTCTCTATTTACCTTTTGATTTCTTACCTTTTATTTATTAATATTTTTATCACATTCGCACAAAAAGAAGTTTCAATTATTATTCTTAAAATACCAAAAAATTCTACTTAATTTTTAATTTGTAAAATTTGATGGACCTCTATTAAGTTTAGCTGTTAAACCCTTTATTTTGAATTTTATAACTATACTATTTTTATCATTTTATGTTAGATAAGATGGGGTGTGTAATTATGGAATTTTTTTAAATTAAAGACTGGTGAAATAATTATAGAATGGTAAAAAAACTTCCAGGTACAGATCAGCAATTCCAGAACAGTATCTGGAATTCCAGATTCATTGGATATGGAATTACAAAATGGTGCAGGAATTTAAAAAAATTCCAGAAATTGCACACCCCATCTTAATGAGGGTTCGATTGATAGAAATTAGTTTAATAAAAATGATAAAGAATGCATTTCTTATTATCTTTTATCTAATTTTATTTTCTTCATACATTTACTATATGCTATAAAGTTAAGTCAGTTATCTTTGTTCTCATGATTTATTTAAATATGGATTTCTTAATATTATAATGATACTTATAAGTAAAGTTTCAAATTTGATAAAGTATATGGAAACTTTTAAGAGTCCTAGCTTTATAGTTAATAAAGGTCAAGCATAGTTATATATTTTGATAGGGATTTTAAGATGGCAAGATTTATGATGGTTTTTTAAATTAGTTAAAAAAGTGTTTGAAAAATCTTGAATAGGTACAAGTTTTTCGACATTTTTACAAACATTTAAAAAAAACTCAGAGATCTTATTAATATTGATAAAGTATCAAACAAAATGGTAAATTGTGATAAATTTTAAAATCAGGAATATTCTAATGTATTAGTAGCTAACTAATTTTAATCATAAATCATAATTTAATAAATGGATTTGAACGAGGTAAAGACACAAAGTCCAAGAAGCAATAGAAGCCAAATCAAGATAACAATGGTATTTCATACAGAGGTGCTTCAGGAAATCACTTGAGAGCTGGTCAAGAAAAACAGGCTGGTATTAATCATGATAATCAATCTACAAATAAAAAAGCTAGTGCCATCGCTGATTTCGACTATTTGAGAGATTATGATTAAGAAGAAATAAAGTACGAGAAGATCTCTCATGATTGTACTAAGGCATTTCAAAAAGCTAGATTAGAAAAAAAAATGACTAAGCTCCACTTGCTAAGGCCGTCAATGAGAAGACTGAAACAATAGCTGAAATTGAATCAGATAAAGCAACATACAACTCCGGTGTCATCAACAGGATAGAGAAAACTCTCGGAGCTAATAGGCAGAAGTGGCTAAAAGAAGAAGAGACTAAATCAGTTTTTGCACAACTCTCAATAAAGATAGTAAACAATATAGGCTTTGCTAATGTTATTTATAAGTGTATATATTTGTCTTCTATTGGTAATAAAAATAGTTAGCTACTAATACATTACAGTTAAAATAATTAAGAATATTCCTGATTTTCAAATTTATCACAATTTACCTTTTTGTTTGATACCTTATCAATAAGATACAATGAAAAAATTAGTCTTTTAAAAGTCCTTATTTAATAAATTACAGAGCCTATGAACATTAAGGTAACAGAAAAAAATATATTCTTTTAATTATTAATAAGATAATAAAATTTATCAACAATAAGAAAGGACTTATTTACTCAATTTTCACAATAGGATGCTCAAAGATTTGTTTGTAAGAAATCAATTTAAACATAGCATTACTTTCATGTGACTTAGAAGATCTGAATCATCATAAATTTCTACTTAAACATAAATTTATTACAGGAATTTCATTAGTTAATAAATAATATTAATTATAATATTGTAGAAATACATTTGAATTTGGAAAATTAATTAAAATTAAATTTAATATAAATCAAAATATTGGCAGTTAAAGTTGGCCAATTTGAACGATCTTGGGCTCATTCGATAGAGAATTCAAAATTAGCTGGACTTTATTATTGGCGGTACTATTTTATCGCATCCCTGGAGCGAGATAACTTCAATTTAATGTGAGGGTATAATTTAATGAATTTAGATGCGTTTAATTAAATTGAAGTTATCTCGCTCCAGGGATGCGATAAAATAGTACCGCCAATAATAAAGTCCAGCTAATTTTGAATTCTCTATCGAATGAGCCCAAGATCGTTCAAATTGGCCAACTTTAATTGCCACGATTTTGATTTATATTAAATTTAATTTTAATTAATTTTCCAAATTCAAATGTATTTCTACAATAATAAAAATACTTGAAAACCATGGAGTTTTAAAAGTCATTTAGAATGTAGGTTTGTAAAAGTTTATTTAAAATTTTTAGCATTTTAATTAAGATTTTAAAGAGAGAAGTATTAGAAGATTTTAATTTTTTGTTAATGATAAAGACGATCAAGATGAAACATTCTTTAACACATCTCTATTTTTGATTAATTTAATAAGTATGCAAATTGATTTTAAAAATCTAAAAAAATATATACTTTTTATATTTTTTATTTTAAATCTGATCAATTAAAAGGTTTTAAAATACTTAAATGGAGGAATAAATAATCATTTGTCAAATTCAGAGTTGATGAACGAATAACTAGGGGATTTTTATCAGTATCGAGAGGATCTTTGACATTTGCTCAATATATTATATAAAATGAAAATTAAGAGGAATATGTAATAACTATGAAAAACTAATTCTTAATGTTTTTGATATTTTTACTATGTGTCTATAATTAATGAATTAAATAAAATATTGAATAAATTGGATGAATCTTTTATCTATGTGTAGTTTCACTTAAGAATTGCAAAAATAAAAATAATAATTTCCTTTAACATTATTTGTTAACTTTATTGTTAATATTTTTATCAAAAACTTAAAATATCGTAATCAAAAGAAACAGTTAAGAAATATCTTAATATCAAAAGATAATCTATTAGTAATAATATTTTTTAAAAAATAAATTTTGAGTATTTTATCACAAAAAAGTTAAATAAAAAATATGTGATACACAAAAAGAAATACTAATTGTTTATTTCATAATCATTAAGCCAAATTTTAAATGAATATTTATTATTGTAATTATATTAATAGAAATTGTTTAACATACTAACATTGAGAGATTCTTTAAATTCATTTGGATAACTCAAATTGAAACGTTGATTGATGATTTAAGAACATTTTTAATTATTTTTATTATAATAATTATTTAGAAGCACCTAATTAATCTTTAGCATTTATAATTTAATGAGCAAATATGAAAATGTTTTATAATTTAATTCATTATTTAATCAAAACTATATAAATTTTAAAAGCTCTTAGACATTCCTTCATTAATAACGATTAGATAATATAGTAAAAATTGTTGGAACTTGCATAGAAAATAATTCTCTAATTTAAACCTTATTCTAACTCAACATAAATATTTTACAAATGGCTGCTCCAATAGAACTCACAATAGAAAATTATATATATTAAAATATAATAAAGATTTTCTTAAAAATATTTTAACACGCTCTTCTCTAGATTCTTACTTTAATCATAATATTATTTAAATGCTAATTTTATATATATTTGCAAGTATTTTATTTTGTTTTTATTTTTAATCTACCGTTTAAAATGCAGATGATAGGAGAAAGAGATCATCTATTTTATTAAAATCAGAATAAAATATTTTACAAAGAATATCTTGGGTAGTAGAAAGGAAATTTATCAAGAAAGAAATTTATAGAACAATGACTATAAATTATTCTTTTCAATGAAACCACTTGTTATAAAATCTGAATCTACAAAATTATAATAAATTTTTTAGAATTTTTTCTTAATTGCCTAGAAAAATATTATAAATATTAAAAATTCCATAATTATCTATTGCTTTTTTTTATTTTTAGTGTTTCAATCTTAAATTTATTTATTTCATTGAAAATTATTCTTATCAATTAAGGAATTTATTATATAAATTTCTAATATTTTAACGAATACCTCTAATTAATTGATGAAAAATCATAACCTGATGGAATTTTCAAAATGTATTAAGTATAAAAATACAATCAAAGACAAGTGTTTAATGTCGAATCTAAACAAATAGAGTTGAAATTAAAGAGCGTTTCAATAAACAATCATGGAACTTTGGACATCGTTATCAGAATTCATAGCAAAATAACGCATAAAAAAATGCTCATAAAAAACTACATCTTCAATGGCGATTTGACATCGATAAAATTTCTAATTAAATTTATATTTAATAAATAAACAATTATCAATATTGTTATAACGTTTACATAAATCCCTTAGAAAAAATTTCCCAGATTTCACATATTTTATTTTTTTAAAAAATTATTAATTGAATTAGTTTAATTTAAATTAGAACAATCCTTTCTTATTCTTGATTAAAATGCGTTTTACAACTCACTACTTTTCATAATCAAAATTTTTGTTTTGGATTTAACTTTAAGTTAATAAGGTTTTATAATAAGTGAGATTAATATTTTTAAAAAAGATTTAAATAATTTTTCATAGTTTGAAAGATATTTTTATATTTGTAAATAAAATGTCTTATATACTTTTTATAAAATAAGAGAACTATTATTTAGAATAACTTTGAAATTGAGATAGAAATCTATGTTTGATATGATTCATAATATAAAATGAGTATATCAACCTGCGTCAATATTAAAATTTATGATTTTCTACTTCTTTAGGAGCTGAATTCTAAATGTGAAAATTGCAAGACAACTTAAGAAATTTCTTTTTGAATGTGAAAATTGGAAATTAAAATATGATGTTATTTTGCTAATAACTGTAATAATTTTTAAACTTTAAGTTATATTACTCTCAATTTTTTATAATGCAAATAACTTAAAATTCTGTTATTTTATTTATAAAGAAAAGCAAATTTAATCATATAATGAAAATTAAAATATGATTAAACAGGAATCAAACAAAACAAATAGATATAGGCTAATAAATTAAAATTTTATAGAAAATATACTGAAATCATTCAATATATTGATTTTTTAGTTTTGTATTATTCAAATAAAATTCAGTGTTTATTTTTTTACTGAATCTCTTGTTTTCCATATTTAATTATATTCATAAATTTTTCAATAGTCTTGAATTATTTTAGTGCAGTTGTTGACGAGAAATTTGTTTTTATTTTTTTTATATTATTTGAAGAATTTTTAAATTCTCAAGAATAGTATTGGTTTTTATTATATTTTATTTTCATCTTTATTTAAAAATAAATAAATAAATTTATTTTTTAAATATATTTTAAGAAAAAGATCGTAAAAAATAGGATGAAAGTAATTAAAATAAAAGCTAAGAGATATAAAATAAAATTTGAATAAACTTTTTAATTCAATAGTTATTAGCTTTCATTTAGTTTTAAATGTAGCTTATTATATTTTCTAATATTGAGAACTTGATTGTAATATTGAAAAGCTTGGCGACACTAAAATATGAATAAATTAACTTTGAGTGATTATGAACTCCCATTTCCCATAATAGTTGTACTCATTCATGAGGCAGGTAATTAATAACTAACTCTAAGATGATTAAATAAATGAAGCTTACGAATTGATAGCCTTACTGATTTAATTCTTATATGCAAAACTGGAAATATTATTTCACTACGATAAAAAAGGGAATGGATGTTTTGTCTTTCTGCATATAGACCACGGATTACTTTCAATAATGTTTTTAGCAAATATTCTTTGAATAGTACGGTGTTTAGAAAGGTATACAGATTTTTATACACCGCTACAAGGCAATTAGCAACATCAATTTATAAAAGTTTCTCCACAAATGTCATTCTTTAACGTAATCATATAGAGTTGAATGAATATAAAATATAAAATTTTTGTAATTCTGAGATAACAGTATTACAAACAAAAGTTGGGATAAACGTGACAGAGCCTCTTTTCCAATGGCGTCACTCTACACAAACGCTATCATGACTGTGGAAAGTCCGATTTAGACAACTATCACTACTAAGATATGCGAGAATCTTTGTTTTGGTTAAGAGCAATTTGAATATTGACTTAAAACAGCGTAGATGACTTGCCAGATTTAGAGAAAATTCAAATATTTTAAGTTGATCATAATTAATAATTAAAAACTTAATAATGTTATAATAAAATTTTAAAAATCTAATAAAATTAACGAGTTAAGTCTAAATTTATATTTTTAACTTAGTTTGTATATAAAAATTAATATCCTTTTTAGAAATATTATCTTTAATATTTTAATACATCATTCTTTAATCACATATTAAATATTTATCCTATAATTATTGCCTTATTAAATGTACTTACTTTAATTGGTACGTTTATTTATCATTTAAATGCGTTTTTAAATCCTAATATTGTGAATAACTATTATTAAGATAATAGTTCATTTTAGAGATTTTAAATTTATTAGTCTAAAAATGATTCTAAAAAATTAAATTATCGATTATATTTCATTTTTCATTAGCATAACTAATTAAAAACATTTATTATTTTAATTTATTAATCACTATTCTTGATTATTCAATCATTTTCTGGAAAATAAAAGTTATTTCTCATTCTCTTATCTAAATTAGAAGAATTATCACTCTCCATTAGCCAGCCTTAGGATTCTTGGAAGCCCCCATTGCTTACAAGATTATTACTTTTTCTTATGCTTTTGTTTGCAATTATATTTCCATTGTCTCTATTTAGTAAGTTTATTAGCTTAAAGAG